>CAAKHB010003580.1:2157-24193 GCA_901007665.1 Aeoliscus strigatus
TGAGAAAGAGATGCTGAATTTAAAAGAAATGATTTCTTGAATCTAGTGTGTGTTAGTCTTGTTAATCCGGACATTCTCTAGCATCTACTGCACCCGTTGTTTTTTATATACTTATATTTTATATAAGTATTTTTTCATGTCAGTTGAAGTGTGACTCATCCTTATAGGACACGGTGCACGGTTCAACGTGCATTCCACTGTTTGCAAGACACCACAGAAACCACAACGCTTGCAAATGTACCAGAATGTTCTGCACCGTTAATCTCAGTGTAGATCAAGCATGAGAGCGACTCACGTCACAGAGAACATGATCAGATCGTGAATATATTATGAATGGTCAGTGACTCCTTGACTGTTGGTGGTGAACTGAACTTAGTGACACTTCCTGTCTGTGTGGGCTCACTAGAATAACACTGAGAAGAACAACAACAGATGCCATGGTAAAACTTTGAGTCATGGGAGCTCCTGGATATGCATGGTAGTCACTTCCTGAAAGAGCCACTCACATACTGTGATTCATTTGTGATGGTACCAGACAAAACAGGGAAATGACCACAGATCCTGGAATAACTTACAGGCTTTCTGTCTACCACTCCTATTCTCTCATTGGCAACTGCTCGTCAGCACAACGCTGTCAAGTCATTGGATGCCTGCCTCTGTGAAACCCCATCCAACTGCGCAGTCTCCAGCCATGAATCCAAATCAGCATTTCTCTTACAGCAATCCCACTGCCGTCCACACCCTCCTCTTTGTGTGTGTGTGTATGTGTCCGGTGTGTAATAATGCTGAGCTGGAAATGTGCGGGCTGTGATTTGTCATTAGTAATTGTGTGACAGTTTCCATCACATTCATCTTGTTCCGGGCTTTCAGGACCAGACAAGTGGCTGTGCACTAACGAAAACAAATGTTCTCATTTAACCTCTGTTACACAGAAATAATGCAGTTTGAGCCAATCTGCAGCGGCTGGCGATGATACAAGGATCCTTCCAAACACGGATGGCGTCCTGCTGTAACCCTGTGCAGACTTATGGCATACAGACACATGGGTCTAACTTTTATCACAATATCCTCAACAAAATCTTAAACTCAAACTGGTCCCACAGTGATAACGAGGACACACATACACACCGATGCCTGTCTGAGGCGCCATATGACGGAAACAGCTCAGAGGCTTTTGGCTTGTGATCCTGTCCTGCAGGCGCCGACATATTTAGCCAAGTTAGTGTCTCTGTCACATGTCTGGCAGACAAATGGAGATGTGTTATCTATGCAAGTGGTGTACAGGATACAGTATGTACATACAAGACACACAGGTGTGCACGCACGCATGCACGCACGCACGCACGCACGCACGCACGCACGCACACACGCACACACGCACATGGTATAAAAATATTACTTACTTAAAAATAATACTTCCTGAAATATTTACTAATACTAATTCTATATCAAATGCAGGGGTAGGACTAGATAACGTCATACTTCCTCCTACTCCTTTTCAAACTAAAACGGTGTTGGCAGTAATTTATTACTCTGTTATGTTCTTTTTTTAACTACTGCATTTGAAATTGAGCATTTAATCAATCAATCAATTGATATTTGAAATACACAAGTTTCAATAATGGATTATTAGTTCAATTATAAAAACATTTCAACTCTCACATCTCAGAATGTACTTTTACTTTGAGCAACTCCACTAACAAATGAGCTTCTCTCTCATCCTCTGCAGCATCTTTCTTATTTTTGAAGAAAACGGTGTGCCACGCATGTTACGTCCCTGTACATCTAGTCGCTGTTTGAGTCATGTCAGTCATGTCTTTAATGTCTCTAGGCTCTAGCCGGTTCTTTCAGCAGACACGTTGTATAACTTCAAGCCTCCAACGACTGTAGACGAAGCAGCAGGCATACAGTTCCTCCGTCACATGCGCACTCCACACACCGCCATGATGGCCAGCGCCAAAGTATTCAAGGCTACAAACTGTGACAAATGCAATTAGACATGAGCGAGGCAGGAAGTGAATGTGGCAGGCCGACGCGAAGCCACTGATGCTGCACATGGACGCGGAACGTCTCAGTGGCCAGGGATGTCCAATGAATAAACACGATACATACAAAGAGAAGAACTCCACCCCCATCCCATCAGAAGCCCCCGCTGCAGTGGACCTTGAACAACCTTGTCTACTATATGGTCGCTCTCACAGAACACGCTGTCCGCATGCCAAGCCCGGCCCAGCTCCTCTCTCTCCCATCCCTCCCTGTATCTCCCCTCTTCATCTGGGTGCTGCTGTCTTTGTGTTGTGGGTTCTGGATCCCTTTCTGTCAGGTCTGTTTATTCCATTTGTTTAAGTTAAACATGACTGAGTGCAGGCGTATCCAGGCAGCGGCATTGTAACATTTGATACTGTAACTTGGGTTCATCACAACAGAAAACGGCAAGAAAAAGAAACGCAGCACCCCCCCTCCCAATCACTTTGCTTCTAAAAGGCAATTAAGGCCACATTGATAGCTCAGCAGTGGGAGGTGATGGGTCCCGTTCTGCTGGCTTGCTGATAAGACGTGAAAGGCACTTGCTCTCCCAAGTACACATGCAGTGACACACCAAGCGTACATACATAGGCTGGGAGTCGTCAAGGAGGAAATCTGTCAAAGAAAAGGTCATTTTTTAGTGCTAATATGCATCTGTGACGCACGGAGCGAAACACCACGTTATCCACAGAACACTGACTGACTGTGATGTCAGCGTGGAAGAGAACAATGTGATTTACTGGCCCACTGTAACACCGTACGGGAAAGTAAACAGCTGATGCTGAAAGCATGAGCACTCAATCAACTATGAACAATGAACTATAACAGCCACTGTACTTTGAATGCATTGATCTGACGAGGAAGTGTGAGGATTAGCACCAGATGAGGATGCTGGAGTTCTGAAATGGCTGATGTTTGTAAAATATGGCTGCTCTTTTTGAGCCATTATTGATGTCATCGAAAGGGACAAGCATGTTATTACCTCCTTTAACCTTCTGTAAGTGATGCCGAGAAAACCTGAGGCATGTGGATCGATGCACGTACGTGCACACAAACCACTCTCTCTCTCACCAACAGGCATGCACGTACATACACATATGCACACACACAACTACTTTCTATCTTACAGTGCTTGTGGGGACCTATGCTATTACAAATGAACACACACACACACACACACTAACCATTCATTCAATATATCAACCAAAAAAATTGATGTATTAATACTAATTCATAAAAAGAATGAAATCATTTCGTAACATTCGTGTCTGCCACAACCTGAGCATACATCTGAGCATACATCTTCAACTTAAACAATTCCACCAGAAGCTGCAGAGGCCAACGTGCACGATAATAGACTGATGCTGGTGTTGGTCACATGCAAGTCATGAGTAGATCATGAGGCTTCCTCTAAACTCCCCCGCCCCCACCGGCACACACATCAACCCTTTCACACCGCTCCCTAACTGCCTGAATACAACTGAGTGTGGGATAACAATAGCAGGAAAATGACAGAGACGACATCAACCGCAGTGTTCACATGTGCAGGAATTAAAAAAAAAATCCATCACACCAGACGATGTGAGGGCTGTGATATAATAAAGTATAAAAAAAGAAATCAAGAAGGAGAGAGAAGCCAGATCCTCAGAGCAGATGTCTCTTTGACGGTTGGAGCACTGAAATGACGTCAGCACTTACCACCGACTCTGGCATCCTGCCCACCTCCCAAGAAACACTTGCACTCTCATTACCCTCTTTTCCTGTTTCCCATTTCCTCTTGGCTGGTCAGTTTCATTCATTAATTTGATTGTCATCTACCTAAAGAATCTTCTCTTCTCCTCCCTTCACTCCACACTGGAGCTGAAACTGGTTTGTTGAAGACATGAAGTCAATGAGCTTCTGTTTACTCTGTGTTTAACACACGTCATCTTCTCCTGTGAAGATTCACTCCACCTGATACATCCATGAAATACACTGAACGTATGAATGGATGCTGATTTATGTCTTCATCATCACCAAACAGCTTTTTATTTCCTCCACCCACAAAATAATGAAGCTACGCACACAAACACAGAAATCATAAACTAAATGAAATGAACTAGGTGGTTTAAGTCTAAACGAGTCCTTATTCCCTCACACTGCCCTTTGGCCACCTGTTCTCCTTCCCGACTCCATCCCGTGGATGGTTGTGGATTCCGACACAGAAGCTGCTGTGTGCGGTGTGCTTTCTCGAGCTGTAGCCATTTGTTGTTTCATGCCTAAACCCACCCAACACTGGGCTGGACACCACTAAACACCACCAAATAAATCTATTACGAGTTCAGAGTGACAATCAGTCTCTGACTGTGTAATGTCTTTCCAAGTTCCTCTGGCTCACGACGTACGGCCACACAGAGGAATCTATTGTCTGTCCAGGGTTTGTTGGACCCGACTACCAACGAAAGCTGACAGCATCGTACACTGGTATGAGAGGGGGCATCAGAAAACTATATTGGTTACTCTGCATGTGGACTGTTGAGAGACAAGGTCAGACTGGACATGTGTTCCCCACCTAAATGTAAAAAAAAACTGCAAAAATACAATAAATTCAACAGCAAACTGTATCAGCCACTTGATCCAGAACATGAAGGAGCAGAGAAATGTGAAGTTGTCAGCAACTGTTGATCAATTAATAATCAACTGATACATTAACTGCAGACTATTAAAGTTCATCGGTTGGAGTCTTTTGTTTGAACCCCAAACCAAACCATTTCTTCTGGTTTCTTATTGATAATGAACGTATTGTGTTTGGTTTGTAGACAAATCAGGACATTTCAGTGGTTGTCTTTAGTTTGAGAGTGTTCTGTTGTTTTTATGGTTTATGATGAGGTTTTATTCACATTATGTACAACACTTGGTTCAGTTTAAAGTGATCTATACATGAGTTGAACTATCAGAGGCTGAACTCTGCTTGTGATCACGTTGACCCCCCCCCCACACACACACGCACGTTTCTTCACATCAGGTTTTCTTTACTCAACCTTAACCATGACCCACACTTGTCCAAACACTGTGATTCCCAGCGACATGATGACGTCAACAAACTGTCGTACCACCAAGGGGAATACCAGTAAACATCAGAGCTCCATTTTAACCTCATATATGTGGTGCTTTTACTTTCGCTGACCTTTCTATTTGGTAAGATCACTGTGAGATTGCGGGAGGAAAAAGGGAAATTTCCATGGGTGAACATAAAGGTCTTAGTGCACAGCTTGCATAAATTATGTCTGTTTAAAATGTCCGACTCATGACAGCGTGAACGCTGCGGCTTCACTAAGTCTTGGGTGGTTCTACTGGCAGCTATCTCATCAATGACACAAGATCCCTCACCCTCCTTTAACAGATTAACACAGTGACCTAGTCCCTCAAGAGTATGACAGTAGAATGATGTGTATCATTAACATCACACCCAGTTCTTCCACATCCTCTCTCACATCTCTTCTGCATTGATTTATATCTCAAAGGTCAAAATATAAAAAAATAGACCACAACACCTGGCCATGGTTTGAAATGTGCAGTATAAAAAGGATGCAAATGAGTTGAGCTGTTGTTGTCCAAAGTTGGTGGCGTTCTGAAGATTGTAACATTAAATGTACTGCAGATGAAATGTGAATATATCGTGTTAAAGCGTACCGCTGCATTGCATTCACAGAAACTGACTACCACTGCAGCTGACAGATTAAAAGATACCTGATGACATATGATCTGAAACCGTACTGTAGTGGACAGAATGTGTCCCACATTAAATCACACCAGACACAATCTAACACTCCCCAGAAGGGACAGCATGGGGTCTAGATCGTGTTCATTTTTGGTCTTCCACTAGTCACTGTGCCCCTCCATCTGCTCCATTGCCCCGTGTGTGTGTGTGTGTGTGTGTGTGTGTGTGTGTGTGTGTGTGTGTTTGTGATTCTCCCCCTGCGTCTGCCGAGACTCTTGATGGCCCAGAAAACAACATGGACCAGACGCTGAGAAGATATAGATAAATGACACCGTGGTGCCAGAAGCCCTTGTTTTCACTGCTGGAAGCAAACGCTAGAAAATGAGATGTGGAGGAGGAACGTGAGAGATGAGTGCGAGAGGCAAACAGATTGTGGATATACGTCTGTGTTTGTGTGACTGAGGAAGGAACTTTCTTCTCTTGGTGCAAACTGACTTCCTCTTCTGTCACCTGCACTGCACGGGAAAACAGGTCTGCCTTCATTCATGAGGAAATTTAAGCATTCTGTCACTAAATTAGTATTGATTCATGCCGATGGCAATAGCCAATTTATTCTGGGTCCTTGATTTAGTTAGAAAGAATTATTTTGGGGCTTGAGCAGAGCGTAAAAGGAAAACAGGGCTGCTCAGTTCTTGTGCACAATTTGACACGGTGTTGTGAGTTGGGGGAGAAAGATAGATTAGCAAGAGCGAAAAGCTGTGTGAGAACAAAGTTCCTTCATTTTGGACTAAGGTACAAAACACCCCATGTTGAAATGCATCAGATAAACCAGGAGCTGACGTTTGAAAAGTGCCCGTGTTTCGCACTCAACAAATGACTGAAGAGCTTTTGAGTTACTCTGTCCATCATCTGCAGCCTGTGGAGGAGGTTTGACAGACGATACTTCAAATCTGCATTTGAACTTTGATCAGATTCATGTGGGAGTACTGATGACGGGCAATGACTGTCACAGTATGCACAGGTGGCTTCCTGGGCTGTTAGGTGAATTTCAGTGGCCCCTTCTCTGTGTCAAACGCCCCTCTCCATGCTATTACTGCTGCAGTGACTCACTGCTGATGTAAGATGTGTCGGACAGGGGCTGAGTTACACCTGTTCATGGGTTCAAACCCAGGACGAACTTCAGTCTTTTCCGGTCATGTGCCCTTCTCACTTGCCAACTTTCCACCACTTTTTCTTGTTGCCTCTGAGCTGTTCTCTGCTGAGTCTCGTCCTTTCCCAATCCCTGATTTCAAAGCATTAACTGTTTTATGACTGAATGAAACTGCACCATAATCCCATTATGACACGTCCCTCGTAGGCGAGCACACGCTACTACATAGAAATACCTTTTTCCTTCACACAGCAGAGCGACAGTGACAGCTACGATGCCGGCAGGACCAGGCCAGTGAGTAGTGATTCATTCCTGCAGTGCCCCCGCCGATCCTCTCTGCCAGCCCGTTTCCGCCTTCTTTTGTATTCTGGCATATGTCCAGTGCATTCTTGTGTCATTGCAGTAGTTCAACCGCTGCCACTGAGTACGAGGTGCAGAGGACATGCTGACGTATGCAAACAGGTACATTCAAACAAACATAATGACACACACACACGGCCACATACAGCACCACCTTTTCTATCCCCCGTGCTCTATTTTCCGAGCAGGAAGATAAGGTCTCTTCACAGCTGTAGGTCACTCCTGTTGACTGAGCAAATGGGCCAGAGCAGACAGCTCGTGCTCACCGCCGCCCCAGCAGCAGCATTCAGCTGAGCAATAAGCAGAAAGGCCACGCATGTGCTTCCACATCGAGTATGACATTAAAATAGGAATATCACACGCTGCAGCTTGACAGCACACTTCATCACTGCGACACTGGCTAAACTGACAAATCACTCCAATGCTCGTTTAAATCCTTCACTCTGCATTAGTGAAAGCAATAAATGTAAAGAGCTCCATGACCCATTGTTGCATTCATTTCACTGCATGTGTTAAATATTTGTGTACGCGATTATTAATACATGGAATTACTTGAAACATTTAGGAATTGTGCCAGCTTGGTGCAGCAGCAGTTAATATTTCATTAGAAAGACCACATGGATTTCCTTAATGCAATGGGGGATATGTAAACAAGCGAAAGTGGTAGTAAATTGATTCATGCATTTTAAATCGAAGCTGCAAACCAATTAATATTTGCCAGGAGGAATCCAGTTTATGAAACAGCTTCTGTAACACTGATGAAAAAGAGAAGTACATACAAGTGCATACAGTACATTGAAGTTCAATGTACTGTGTATACAGTAACATTGGTGGTATATTTAGGGAAACATCAAAGAACCTTAAGTGTCTGTAAAATGCTTTCAATGATCCCTCACTGAATTCTGCTTGTAGATCAGCTGTTCACTACTAATCATCTGCTCCGCCCTCCTGAGGCTTCCTTCACTGCCCCTCTAATGAAGCTCCCAACCTCTGTGCAGATTGTTTGGTTTGCTGCTATGGCCAACCGTAGGTGTTGATCTGGTTACCGGGGAACGACAGGTGTTCCGATGCACAGGACACCAAATAAGCCTATTTTCTTGAATAATTTAAAAATCCTGTATCAGCCAAGTGGAGGGTCTCGGAGAAGAAGGTCAGCTGGTAGAACTTCCCTACAAATTTGATGTGCCACAGTGTGACCACATCCAGTAGCATGATGTGCTAATTCTGCTGTTGAACATGCAAGAGATGAGAAATCACTGTGGTCACATTTCAGAACTGGAAAAAAAAAAAGAAAAAGAGAGATCGCATCCACTATGAGAAGTGTAATATGAATTGAATGTTTTATTATTGTTATTGTTATTATGTGTGCTACTGCTACATTTCCTTGTCAAGGTGATCACTGACAGAACCGAGCAAACATGACAATTACACAACACAAAACGTTTAGCAATACATATCCCTAGTGTGTTTTTCTTTGTCTTCCCTCCATTTATCCTGGTTCTGTAGCTGAAATTTTGGTATCCAAGACCATCTGCAAAAACGCATTGACAGGCTGTAGTTCATCCTCAAGGTCAATAGGTGGCGTTGAAATTCCCCAAAGACTGAGAAGAAGAGACGGTACTTGGTCGACACTTCCTTGTCTGGTGAGCACATAGAACCGTCCAAAATGTGATTTTTGATGAAAACGCAGTGGAGAAATCTACCAATCTTGTCGGAGTTACTGCGGTAACAATATCCACTCATTTTGAGTTGCTGACACCTGAAGTAACCAAAAATCGGAATAACCGATCTCACTGTGGCAATTTGGTGTCAGCCAGCAGACTCGACGGTCCAACACGTGATTTTTGACCAGAGAAGTGAGGGACACTGATGCCCGTCTTGTCGGTGTTACTGCCGTAAAAAGACCCTCTCACTTTCAGTGGGTTAGGGTTAGGGTAGCAAAAACACGTGTGTTGGCATCCCAGATTGTATCCGTGTGGACGGGATCTGATCTCACAGCAGAGATTTGGTTTGTGGAGGTCATCACATGCTGCACAATGAAGGCCACAGCAGTTCTGTGGGTGATGTTAGAAATGAACCTTCTCTCCTTCTCTCCCATCAACTGTGGATAGACGTGTATTCACACTACACTTTACCTGTTTGGTTTGAGGTAAACACACAGTGTGCATCTTTAAAACAGGGGCGTCTGTCACATCCATCAGCCGGTCATTTACGATGTTATCAACATGTTTGGTTTATGCAACAAAGGCCCCACTAGCGCTGTCCGCCGGGTCGCTGCGAGTTACAGTTTGACAGTCCTCAAACACATGACCACAGTAACTATGGTAACAGTCAATAACAAAGGGAGGCCCCGACCAGGTCAACAAAGACTGGGATTCTCCTCAGGATGATTAGGTTACATAAATGATTAGAGCCTCAAACAAATGGGACCTTCACCTAAACCAGCACCTCCACCCCCCCTTGGCTCTGCTGCACCCTGCCACACCACCTGTCTGCAGTCAGATATCCAGACGAAGAGGGTTGGACATGGGTCATGTTACAAACTGATAAAACTAGGCTGGCACATCAGCAGGAAAGTGGACGACTGCTGTTTGCATTTATACAGTTTTTTGGGTTTTTTTTGGCCAGATTTATATAGATACCATATTTTATGTTGATGATTTTAGCTGATTGTATGTATTCCTTTTGGCACCATGTTGAAGACAAGACAAGAAAACAACAATTTAACGTGTCAGTCCATCAATCATTTCTTTTAACATTACAGTTCTGGAGGAACAAAATGGTTCAAAAATAATTTCATATTTTAACAAAAGTAAAAAAATGGAATGTGTCAGCTTAAGTTAGAAATGCTCATCATTCAGGGTATACCTGTTTGATAGGTCTGGTGAAATGACACATGAAGGTGTGGACCCTAACCACTTGGTATCTGTTGTCACAGGGAAGGATTGTTTCACATTTTCCAGTGTCACAATCCAAAACAACCTTTATGTATGTCATATCCTTTTCAGTGTCATGCTCAGTGTTTCTTCATACGTTGTGTGTGTGTGTGTCACAGGGTCAATGAAAGGTTTTAAGAGGATTGCTCATGCCTCTGAATGACTCAGTGGGTGCAATGAACTCCCTCCCTATTGATGTTTAACTAAATACTCTATGAACAAAGGAATTCAGTCACATGACGCTGCTCTACTCTGTCCACACACATCTGTGATACAGTTGGGTCAGGGGCTAGCAGGATAAATAGAAATATAGATTATCTTCGACTTAAGAAGGTTCAACGTCCTCCACTCAAGTCTTTTCATTCAAGTTTAAATGTGCATGTCCAACACCCCTGACAGACACAGACCATGTCTTTATCCCAAATGACTGGAAATGACGGAGATTTCCTGTCACCAAGAACATCATGGGAACAAGGCTGGCATGTTTCCATGGTTGCTGTGACAATAAAAGAGTTAGTGCTGCGCTAGTGGGAACAAGCCCTCCGGGAGCCATGGCAACTACCAACTGTGAAAATGTCAAACACCAGACCTTGAGAGCTCCTATCACAAGAGTTTCCGTGATTGAGCTGCACTGCTTTGATCTTTCTTGTTTTCCTTTCAATCTGCTTCTATGCAGTTTTGTACTCATTATAGCTGATTACAGCTGCAAAAACAGGCCTGTGGAGCTTTAGAGAAGTTAAATAGGTGTGTAGCATGCTTGCTTATTAGCCATGAAATCTGGAGCAACTAGGTTAATATTTCACACCGCCGGCCCTCCCCTGCAGCTGGAAATTAGCCTTAAGAGGCTGACTGGATTGAACTGAATGGATGGATCAATTAAGAATCAGGAGGAGGAGGGAGAGTGACACTAAAGAAGGGAGGAGGATGAGATGGAGGGATACAATGGAGCACATCTGATTTTATCATTGCACTGATGCAAACCTGCACATGTACACTGATGTGACACATACAGCACACCACCAGGCAGTAATACGTTCATATGTTCATACGTTCATACCTGTAAACTTTGGGTTCAATTCATACCATGAAACCACAATGTAACACATTTACACCTCAAGAAAGTTTGTGATTCAGTTCATTAAGATGGACAGGTTCGCATCGGGACCATGTTGTCACAACCAGAATCTAGTCAGACACGAGCTACTCGTGGACTTTTTCATTTCCTTTCAATGCAAAGGGCCAAGCTGCCCGGAACATTATCTCCCTGATCTTTACTGGCTCGTTCCCTCTCTTATAACGCCACCTCTAGTGCCACTCTTTACCCAAATGAGAATTCAAATGTTGTTCGGGTAAGGTGGCTGCTCATTGCTGTAGGATGTGGGACAAAATGTCTGCAAAAACAAACAGACACAAAGGTGTTCGGCAAATCATGTATGTGCACATTCAGCTAGATGGTGTGACCAGAGGAAATGTAGTAGTCAGTTGAGTTTAAAACAACACAATGCCATTAGGCCTGAGTGGAAGCAAAAGAGAGGCCAGTAACGTCTCTGCCATGAAAGTGATGACAGGGCACAGTGCAAGCACAAAACAAACTACGGTCCTCCTGCTAAGTCTTCACAAATGAATCCCATGAGGTCGGGCTGGAAGAGTGGTGGGAGCACTGAACATTCAATTATTAAACTACAATAGTGCATTTCAACTGAAAGGTTTTATAATAAGAGAATGGGCTTCAAACCGGCTTCAACGGCCAGAGAGCAGGTCGAGAAATTAAACAGGATTGAAATGTAGGACTTTACTGAGTTTATTCTCACTCTGAACGGTTCACTGACATTCAGTGTACAAACACTACATCTGCACTCTGACAAAAACAATTAACCAACAGCTACATTCATTACCAACTATTTTCATCCTTTATTATTTGTTGGGAGACAAAATGATCTGTCTATGCTTCTTAAATGTGGACACTTTCTGGTTTCTTTACTCCTGTAGAAATAGAGAATAAGATAAATTTGGTTTGTGAGCAACACAATTCATTTTAGGGATTTTTTTGGCCATTTTATAAACCAAATGGCGAATCCATAAATGGATCAGATCTACAGACTTATACATGATGAACACAAGTGTTATTTGCAGCCATAATTCAAAGCTATGGTACTCAACATTATACCGGAGAAGACGAGCACCCAGACTAAACAACACCTGCACATCTATAATAACTTCATAGATGTAGTCTTGTATGTAGAGTGATGTAGAGTGTTATTACATCTAAAGGTACTGGCCATCATGTGTTCCTGAGTCATGTACTTACTCCCACCCTACACAGTTCTTGCAGGATAACAAGGAGATAAGAAGTAGAAATATGTGGTAATGGCAGCTTTAAAGGTGATATGCCGTAACAAAGCCAAATGTCCACTCACTGGGCCTCTGAGTCTGCTGTTGTCAGGTGTGTGTATATGAAGATATGAAAAAGAGTTTTGGGATTGTATTTACAAGAGTTTGAGGCATATAATATTTAGATGCGTATTTGCATGTGAGTCACACACAAACACACATAAGAGACATAAAACAATGAACCTCACTTTACTGGTGTTTCACACATGCCCCTGTGTAAACGTATACTCAGTTCATCAGTGGTGCCATGTTGCACTGAAGACTCCAGTCTAGGTATACATACAGTCCATGGTCCAAACCTACAATCCCTCCTACAGTTGCACATAAGAAGATGGTATTCCCCGTTTGGGTTTCACAATTTATTTCATTTGAGCCAAGTATCACCTTGTCTTGCTGGTGATTGGTTTGACAAACTCAACACAGACTAAAGCGGCTTTAAAAACCTTCATGGAACACGACGTTCCTTGCCAGCTATGCCCATGCATTGTCTCTCATTGCGTAGCAACCTGAAATACACTTTGAGGACTTTGTACCAGCTGTCAACAGGTCACACCTAGGGGAAAAAAATGACATGCTATGCAAGTTATACAGAGTATTTCAGTGTTACACGCCCACAATCTCAAATGGGAGGATAAGCATGGTCTCCAGAGACAAATGGAGGCACCTGGTCTCTTGTCTTCTTTGCTCTCGCCGGATATGGAGGTGTGTGTGTTCAAACCTATAAATAGAGCCTGTGTCTTCCCTAGATCTCGCTCCAGTGGGATTCTCTCATGTTTTAATTAAATAAGCCAGGGCAATCAGGCCCAGCTGTGCCCTCCATCCCCAGCCTGCATCAGTCAGCATCCATGCTCAGGGGCAACGCAGAGGCCGGGTGTCAGTGCACATGAGTGCATGGACACAGAGAGATGGGGAGAGACAGACGGGCAGAGTAGGCTGTGAAACTGGGGCATTCTGCACTGAAGCCACCTGGGTAACATCGGAGGCCCTGCCCAGGTGTTCTGGATGGGTTCCCCGATGTACAATAACCAGGAGAAAGAAATGAGGGGCAAAGCTTATCTGTTTGATGCCACAGAGAGACCACAGACCACGTGGAAGCAGGCAACAGCTCATCAAGTCGACAACAATGGACGCCAATGAGACAGCGTTAGCATTAGCACTTCAACTCAGACTTCTCTGAATGTCTGAACTATTGTCTTTAGTGATTGGATACAGTGGGTCTGGGGGAAGATAGGCATCACAAAGGCTCTAAAGGTTTTTGTATTCTGATGGGGACAGTTAGTTCAAATGCTAATGCTGTGTTGTGGTTGAAAATGTTAGTCAGAGACAAACAGCAAATGGGGCCAGTTAACAAACCACAAACTCACTGAGGCATTTTTTTGACCACAGCATCTGCGACCTCAGCTAATGTTCCTGCATCAGTATCCCCGGCGTTGAGGAGGCTGTGCCGCCCTGTGTCAAAAAAACATTTTCCTTTCTCATTCACCTTCCACCAACCCTGAGCTAGTGTCCCCTTGCTGCTGGATCTCACGCAGGCACCCCCATGTGTAAAAAACTAAACAGTAGATTTTAGTAGCAGCAGGAGGGGCAGCCTCGTTCCTGGTAGCATCTATAATTAATAGACGGATGTCGCTGGTCTTTGTTCCGTTTCTGACCTAACCCACAGTAAGCCATGAGGCCATTACAGCCCTCCACTCAACGCCCAGGAAGATAGATTTTGCCAAGGATATGGGGGCTACGCTGGCTATTCCTGTCTGTAATGTGTCCTCCATATGAGAATTGATTTAACTATTGATTAAGTTGTCCACATTAGGTAAAAAGCGAGAATGGATCAATAGCCATTTCGATGAGTAAGAGGGTCTAACTTTTTCCTCTGGTGTTTTAGAAAGACGACACTTATCAGAAATAACAACTGCATCCCTTCATACTGTATAAACCCCACCCCCCCTCCTTTTTTTTCCCCATGTTTGTCTGTTTTTTAGGTGTCTTTGCTTTGGGGAGTTAAGACATTAAGACAGCACACACACACACGACCTGAGGAGCCTGCCTGTTCCACAGGCAGAACAGGAAATCCAACCAATGTTAGCAGTTACTAGCAAAAGGTCCCATTGGCCAACCTGAAACTGCACCTCATGTTTCCTCACACATTTCCTCTTTAGACTAACTTCCCTGTTGCCTGATGGAATATAATTGTGCTTTTGCAGCTCGTCCGCACTGACACAAGTGGATTTTTTTTTACGACCCAGTCAAGGACAGAACCAGGTGAAAGTCTTGTTTTTACAATGGGCGATATGAGTTAGCTCTACCCACTCAGCTGTAATAAAGTGAAATTAGCGAGAACATGATGAGTAATCAAACCGGCAACTGGAGCAACACATGTAAGCCACAAATGAGCAATGGACCTGGATGGACCCTAACCGTATGGGGCAAGAAGGTGGCACAGGTGCTTGCACACACTATGAAAGATGTCAAAGAAGTGGTGATGCACAACATGAATGAATCCTGATAAGAGAGGATATCTGACATGTTATTACATTACTCCATGTGCCACATAAGAGGCAGCAAAGGATGTGAGGAATGTTTCAGTCACTGGTCATCTTCTCTGCATTCAAGTTGACTTCACAAGTTTAGCCTTAGATGCACATGACTCATAGGCTGTGACATTTGTCAGGACAAACAGCCAACATGAGAAATACACATGGTCAACTTTGACTATGGATGAAAAAGAAAACAGGCCCCACACGTAAACGTATAGAGATATTTTGGATTGTGGCTCCAGGCAGCAGGATGGCTGCCGGGCCTACATCTGCATGATCACAGCAGCCACGAAGCTCATCAGCTCTGTGTTGATGATTATGATTATTACAGGATTGATTTCCACGATCCAGCTCATCATCGATTGGGAGCCGATGAAGGCTCAGCAGAGGCGCATGGCCCCTTTCGTTCGCCTCCACTCCCACTGGCAAACCGAGCTGTCACACATGACCTAACATCCCCTCCGAACAACCTTACCATCCCCGCGTCTCATCATATTCCACATACATCCGTGTTATTAGTTGGACTTACCGATGCCAGGAGCGGAGTAGATGAAATACAACGCGGAGGTGGAGAGCGAGAAAAGGAATAAGAGCCCAAGGAATGACCTTCTCCGGAAACGCATATGTGTCGGCATTATACAGGCAGCAAAAGAACACCGGGGCAGGTTGGCGTATGTACACTGATCGTAGCCCGGTCCGGTTCCGATGAGTCCAGATGCCGGAGCCGACAGTCTGCGGACAGTCTCGGTGAAATGAGCCGAGTGGAGCGGTCGCTCTGCGGCAGCGTCGACGGAGATTTCAGTCTATTTCCGCGGCAGGTCGGGCGCAGGAGAGGACCTCCGGTGTTCAGTCAAGACATTCAAATCCCATTCCTGGCAGGATGGTGTCGGGTGTAGCAGGCAGTATATCCGACAATGGAACGCAAGCTGGCCTGGTCTTTTCAGTGAGACACCATCATTCGGCTCACACACACTACGTCGCTGACGGCGTTCAGCCGCTCCTGCCTTCCCCCAGCCCTGTGATGAGGCTTCCCTTCAGCAAAATGAGCAATGCCTAAAGTGGGCGTAAACGCTGAGCCGACAAGTACGAGCCCTCCACGGCCATCAAAGTATCACCAGGCGACCACCAGTTCCAAGCAACGTAACGACCGTCACCACGAATCCCTGCGCCGACACGCGCAACGTTACGTTACGACAAACCTAGGTGAACAAGACCGAGGGGTCTATTTTATGAGGGACGAAGTGGTTAACAGGGTTGAATTCTGAGAAGAATGGGATGATTCTGGTGAAGTCCAAGAGGCAGTTTGTCCTTTCTGACAAGGCCTTCAACATGTTGGGGGCAAATCTGCTCGGGGATACCCCCAAAACTGACACAAAGATACAGTATGCTCCACATGTTTATATTATTTGTATGATTGTTATTTATATTATAAACATATATGACAGTCATGAAATTCCAGTTCTCTGTGCTGCATTGTACACACGGCAGTTTACAAAATTCCAGGTTGTGATTACATTTGCAAACGCAGGCTGCTGCATGATTCCTTATTTTCTTTCTTATTTTTATGTCAATACATTGAGTGACCGTTTTCATAGCATATTTGTATATGGAGGGCAATTACTGCCCTGCCTGATGCAAGTGATGAAAGACTGCACATCATTACACTCTTGTCACATGTTGTTCTTTTCGGTACACAGGCGCATCACTCAGCATGTCAGCATTTCAATACTACGATACTGGATGGCAGGTGTTATTCGTGTGTCCATCTGCAGGTAATTTGCACGGGCTGTGCAGCAACAGTAAAAACTACGACATCCATGCGCTAGTGAACGTAAAGCTGACGTTTCTGTGGAACGGCTCATGGGAAAGTGAGTTTCATGTGGTTGTTAGGGCAACGTCCAAACGTAAGGTGATATGTTGAAGGTGACATCTTATCCACTGTAACGACGCCATATGTAATTATTTCAATAACCACAATTGGATTAAACGACACCAATGGTTGTCATTTGCCTTTTTTTGTCACGCATGCACACGCAAAAACTACAACACCCAGCAGCAGCCGAACCAGGAAGTAGACTCCTGATGTCAACGCGTACATGGAGCGGTCGACATGGAAGTGCCAGTGGTTTTAATAATTAGACGTCTTTTTCGGTTTTAAATGCACATGTATGAGAATGACCGGCGTTAGGTTTAGGTTTTTGTTCATATGTACTTTCTTGTTTGTAAATCGGAGCTTGTCAGAGCGAGTTGAGAGGGAAAACTCGTTGGAGCTGCACCAGCGAAATGACGACGGAGAGAGCGTTAACCGTCATGATCCGGCTGAAACACAGGAGACATTAACGAAACACGATTCACAGGATGGACTCAACAAGCCACAAGGAGATGGACTGTCCATCAGGTTTGAGATACTAAACATTGATTTCAGCGTGTTTCTGTGAAATACCTTTGCCAAATGTAGCTCGCTAGCCAGCTAGTACGTTTCTATCGTAATGCTAATGTACTTCACAACAGCTGTCACTTTCAGTACGAACACCAAGTCAATCAACAGTGTTGATTGAAAGCCACCTGGTGTGCAATGTCATGAAAAATACTGACTTCATAACCGATTAATAATTCTCTGACTGATCTTATCTGTGAGCTAAAGCGTCCTCATTGCTTGGGACATTTCCATATTAAAAATCCATTCAAAGCTCAATGATTGAAAGTAAATGACAACTTTAGAAGTGATATCCAACCAGGAACAGACCGAACAGTCATGCATTCAGTAGATACTGAAGATTTCAATCTTTCAAAGTGCTCAGCAGTAGCACCATATTGTTCAAAGGAGCTTTAATGGTTCTATGATGTGGCATCCGGCTACAAGACAAATATTTATCTTTACTCTTTTCTTGCAGCAAATCCAATGACACGGAGATCCACACCAATGACACCATCCACTCTACAACAAGAGCTGTCAAGCCAAAAACTCCAGCACCGACGCCCAAGCCCATATTGCCTTTGCAAACTGGGGTCAAGGCCCAGGAAGAGGAGCAGTCCAGTGGGATGACCATATTCTTTAGCTTGTTGGTCATTGGTAGGTGTTGGATCCGATCTCCTATTACCCTTTTTTACCCTTTTTACTATGTGTGAGTGGATCCTACATGTTCTTTTAATGAACCGATAGGAGAAGGTATTTGGGCATAAATCAGTTTTAATCTATCACTCAAAATATAGTAAACAGAGCTCTGGGCCTGATCTTCGAGTCCCTGACCAACAACAAAGCGTGTCAGTTCGCGAAGTCTGACTGACTAGATTTCCCTGACCCAGTATGCTATAATACAAAGTTAAAATTATGCAGATGTATGGGTCTTTTCCTTATTGGCTGTTCCCCGTGGTGTTAATGATTTTCTCAGGATGTATCCTCTGCTGATTGGTCATCGACATCTGACTCCTCATGCGATGCAGGTCCTCCTTGTGAAAGCTGTAACTTAGATTTTTATTGTATTTACTCTAGACAATTCAATGACTCTGTCCACCATTAACAGAGTTGTTATTTACTTCATTTCCTTCTTCACCCAAGGTTATCTGTTGGGGTCAAACCTAATGGTCAACAGACCTGGCAGGCAGCATCCTTAACTGCATTCATCCATATGAAGTGTTCTCCACATGATGTTAATTTAACTGAGAACACAGTATTCCTTTGACCTAGGCTCTTAATGGTTTGAATAATGTCATGAATATATATATATATATATATATATATATATATATTTAACAATACAATGTAATTGATATCTCTTAGTGTATTAATAAGGAATTATTATTATTATTATTATTATTATTTGTTCGTAATGATGATTCTGAGTGAAATATCCTACGTAGGCAATCTCTAGTTGTTCTTGTTATTCTCTGTCTGTCTACTGATTTGAAGAAGTAAATTCATTCACACTAAAAATTATTACTTTTAGTATTACTTTGACCTGATATACCCAGTAATGGAGGGGTAAACACGTTGACGATATACAGATTTTAATTGGGTCAAGCGTGTGGACTCAGGATGGAAGGGAAGTGGATAACAGAGAGAATGTGGTTGCACATTACTAGGTATTAAAAAAACCCACATGCATTGATATTATTTAATGAATTAAAAAAATAATATGCTCTCATACGTAATATGATGATTGTCAGAGGCATTAGTGTAATGTCATTTATCGTGACAATTCTGAAATATTTTCCCTCAAAAAATGTAAAAGTAAAAAAAAGATGGCATCTTTTCTGATTTGGATGCACATACTTTATTATAGGTTTAGGTATATCGGTTTTAGCAATGCATTGTCATCTAGTGTACTGCACTGTCACCCTGGGGCTTGTCATCAAAATGATACTAATGTGAATATGCACTGATTAAGCACGTACTCTGGTACTGTCACAAGAAATTGAAATGTTGTGACTGGGGGCAATTACCTGATCTTAGAAGTACAATTTTTATGTCAGGCTATATAATTTGCATAAGTTAACTCGAAAGTGACTCACTAATGCAAACTACACTGACTGCATAGGTTTATCAAATGTGTTCATCAGATACGCTCAGTGCTATTAAATGAGCCCCCTTAAGGTAAACAGAGAACATAAAGTTATCAAATGTCAGTGGTGTATTTCTGCCTAAAATACTCTCACATTTTCTTCCAAGAATTCAGGCTTTGACTGGGTGCAGCCATGTTTGCACTTGGCTGTTGTCATCATCAATGAAGTAGATGAGTTGGCCAATCTTAATATAGCCTCAGACTGTCTGTCGTGTTTCTTTCTTCATATGTTTCCTGTGAACCGACTTCACACTTGCCACTGTACCTCCTCAGATCCTAAAACAAAACACCCGCCAAGTTTGAAGTAGATCGGATTAACAGTTGCCAAGAAAAGCAACACACACAGGTTTGCCGTAGGTAATGCCGTAGGTAATATGAAGGACAGAAGCAGCCAGAAGATGATGTGAACCCTCGCCGCGGCCTCTATTTGTCCTGCTGATCTGAGCTAGTGTGACATGTGCCGTTTGGACGTGGATGGATTTGTCCTGAATATTCATTCTGTGGTCTTTGTTCTCCCGTCCAACCCTCAGGTATCTGCATCATATTGGTTCACCTGCTCATCAAATTCAAGCTGCATTTTCTTCCAGAGAGTGTTGCAGTTGTGTCCCTTGGTAAGTTGTTTTGATGTAACGTGTCTGTGATGTAACTATTGTAACACAGTCTGAGACTGGAATAGTTCTAAAGGAACTCATTTGTCCAACAAATGACAACACTGTAAACTTTACATTTGCTTTTTCTCTCAAAGCATGTATAATAGGTATTATAAATAATGTATCAAATGACAGAATGTGATGTCAGTGAAATAAGCATATGGATGAACCTACGAGGATTTGTCACCGGATTCTTCAGCCCTATTCTTGATCTTTCACCAGCATCAGTGTTTGTATCTGTCCAGTCTTTGTTTACAAAGACTTCCTACAAACTGTTGTTTGTAGGAAGGAAATTTAACACCCCAATGTACGCGACCTGATCAGCACCAAACATCACACACACTGTGGTGCATTCAGCAGCTGAAGGGTCCAGTAAAAGAGAACATTGCCAGAAACTTGTTTGTGTATTGTTTTCAGTCTGTTCCTGAAGTTCTGAACATCATTGTGTGCTCAGCTCACTTCTGTTGTCAGTTGTCAGGAAGTGCTGCCATGTTCTAAAAATGTGAGGCCACGTCAGGTTAATTCTACTTCCCCTCATGCCCCCAGTGTCTCCTCCTTTACACGGTCGTGAAGTTACAGTCAGTGACATACATCTGTCTCGGCCCCAGAGGCCTTTTCCTTTCGCGGCCCCTGCATGCAGCACATGGGACGTCTCTGAGTTTGGAGCAGGACTCTGCTGAAGAGAGATAACAGTTTGCTTACAAATCAGGAAGACACTGCTTTTCCTTCCTTAACACCTCATGCTCTCATCCACTGATTGTCTGCCGTCCTCCACACAGTCCCTTTGCTTTGGCCTGGATATCTGCCTTTTTCTACATACTTTTATCTGTTCCTTTTTCTCTGCCCTTTACATGTCTTTGTGTTTTCCTCACCCTCTTAATTAACGTGTTCTGCTGGGGTTGGGTAACGAGAGCTGAAGCCCACGGGAGCCGTTTGCACAGACAAAATTAAGATGATCCTACTGTATATTGAATATACATTTATCCATGAGCAATGGACATTCTTTTGGACAAGCGTCCACTTTGTTTTTCAGCTGCACCTCGTCGCAGTTTTGCACTCCATCTGCAATCTGTTTGCAGTTAAATTTTCATATGAAGCTGTAAAACATTTAAACATTTGTGCTTTTCTCTTTTCAGGAATTATAATGGG
Source organism: Aeoliscus strigatus (assembly GCA_901007665.1). Classification (NCBI taxonomy): domain Eukaryota; kingdom Metazoa; phylum Chordata; class Actinopteri; order Syngnathiformes; family Centriscidae; genus Aeoliscus; species Aeoliscus strigatus. Next base: position 23,615 of record CAAKHB010003580.1, read on the forward strand.
AGGCGTCATTAAAATTATTGAGTTCCAGGAACTGGCCAACTGGAAGGTAAACGTAGCCTTTGTTCTCACAGCTCATAGTCAACGGTAGAAAAAAGTCCAAATTGTCTGATTGTCTTTTCTGTTCTAACGACAGTGAATTGAGTGGCTCTGGTTTGAGGACAAGACATGTGAGCGGTTGTGATGTCCTTTTGTTTTTTTACAATATTTTTCATAGAATATGTAACTAAATTATTCATCAAAATAATTCATAGAAAATAATGTTTGATAATAATTGCTAAGTGATTGTGAGTTGCAGCCCCACACTCACTTTTTTTGAGTCGGGTTTGTTTAGCTACACCCACTGCTTTCTTTATATAAACTGTATTTGAGCAGGCAGGGACAAACGTTAGTGTGGCTGAAGTATTGTCTTATTGATTCATCCTGTCTCGGATTTATTGGATAACCCACCTTTGTCGGTTCTTGGCTGAGGTCATTCCTCCACAGCATCCCACTCACCCAAAGCTCATAAACTCGCTGTTTCCTAGTGCTGTCGTGTTCAGTCACTCTGTCTGCACCTTTCTTTTTGTCCAATCATCCAGT
>CAAKHB010003580.1:27806-46285 GCA_901007665.1 Aeoliscus strigatus
TGCTACAATGACTCCCTGTCTCCTCCTGAGGTCAGAGGTGGTATTACAAGAAGTCCCAGGGTTAGCTGGGGAGAAGGAATGCTGCGTGCATAAGAAGAAACGCCCCCTTCACACACACACACACACACACACACACACCCATGACTAAGAATTAAGTCAAGTGATTATCACTCAACTGGCACCATTAGTCACATGAACGTCTAGTAATATTTGCAGAGTACTGAGAAGACCTCAAGCACATGCTTTCTCATGTAGTGACACGCTCATAATTTCCTATGATTGGAATCAGGACCTGTGTTTGGATAGAGGGAATACGTGTGGGTGACTAAACATGACTGAATGAAGTAACTCACTTCCTTTCAGTCATTTTTTTTAGTTCTCTCAATGAGCCAAGTTTCCTGATCACTGTGTTGTGTAATAATTGATGTGCCTCCATATGCTGCTGCTAGTCAGTGTGCAGCCTGTAGGTGGTGCACTAGTCCCTCACTCTTCACCAAACCACGGGTCATTTGTCATTAGAGAAACATTATAGAAGATGGTTTGTCTTGTAACTTTGTCTCTTTTCATCGGGAAAGGAAGAAGAAATGTTCCGACCCAACATGTTCTTCCTTTTGCTCCTGCCACCGATCATCTTTGAGTCCGGGTACTCTTTGCATAAGGTAAGCTATTATTTCTGATGACAGAGCAGTTGACTGGCGAGCTCATCAAAAACGTATAGACAGGAAAAAAACAAGTTGAAGATAATAAAAAGACACAAGTCAAATCCCAGTAAATCAGCTGACTGAGTGTGTCAACATGGATAAACAGATGTGATTGGTCAGGTCATCGGTCAGGTCATCGGGTTCAACAGGCTTGGAATGGAGGGGAGCAGGGAGCAATGGAAACGTGAATCATTTGTCTGTGCTGCTGCTTCTTATCCACAGTGGCTACATATGATATAATAACTATATAACATCACATTAACCCTTCAGATGTGTTCCCATGTATGTTCAGGGTAACTTCTTCCAGAACATCGGCTCCATTACCCTCTTCGCTGTGATTGGCACGGCCATCTCAGCCTTCATAGTTGGAGGAGGTATCTATTTCCTGGGGCAGGTGAGGGCTGTGTGTTGAGGTGTTGAAATGAAGTGTGTCACTCAGTTCTCCTCTTCCCATGTGGTCACGTGTTCTCTTTTCTTTCTATGTTTTTGTAGGCAGATGTAATCTATAAGATGAGCATGACTGATAGGTGAGTCGGCCACTGTCGGCACACAACCTACAACGTCCAACCAGGGACTGAACGTTTGTTTGTCCTTGGAATTTTTGGCACATAAAAATACGTGTTTCTCTCCAAAAAGACTTCAAAGGAAATTGGCTAATAGGTCTTCATAGCGCCGACACCCTAGAGCTGTAGGGTGTTGAGTTGAATGGTTGAGCAGTAAGTGTATATCTGTATTGGGCAGCAGCAGGCTGATCCAGATTCTAGAGATACGTGATACATGAACAGCACGATGACCCCCACCCATGTTTTGTTGGGAGAGATGCTTAGGATGGTTGTCTGTTCATTCACATGATTTCATTGGTAATCTTTTATTTTGCTTGTCTAATTTAATTTACCCCCCATTTTTGCCCCCTTCACAGTACGTAATCCCCCGCCACCCCCCCCTTTTACCTGAAGACAATACAGCCATAGTGTCATGCCAGTTTTGACAGTTGACGGACATGTGCCTTTGAGATGAATACATATATTTCCTCTTTCTTTTTGAACTGTTCTGCTCTTAAACCTGTAAAATGGTTTCAAGTTCATTCCATGATGTGCTTTACCCATTTTTTCACCTGCCACACCCATTTTGTTCTGTTGTAGCTTTGCCTTCGGCTCTCTGATCTCAGCCGTGGACCCCGTTGCGACCATCGCCATCTTTAATGCCCTCAACGTAGACCCGGTCCTCAACATGCTGGTGTTTGGCGAGAGCATCCTCAATGACGCCGTCTCCATTGTCCTCACCAAGTAAGAGTCTCCTTCCGCTCCCAGTGCAGCTCATCTCTCCAGGGCACACATTGGCACAGTATTTGCCCACGAATGATGTTTACAAGGTTTGTCACCAAAGGAACTCTGAAGAGGACGTCATCAGCGTCTGTTATGAAAGGCGGAGACAGACACACTCCTCAAACATACAACATACAAGACACAGACACAGTTGAAGGCCCGGAGGCATCCGTGAACGTCTACATGTATACCATCAGCAGCACATCGCCATGGTTACACTCAGTGTCGAATAGTGACATACTGAAGACACCCAGTCCGTCTCTAACCTTGTCATGAGCATGTTGTATAAACAACTTCCCTTCTTGAAATGTTTGACAAGATGCACACAAGACTGGAAACACATCTGAAGTACTCTCTGTGAATCAACAGGGCTAATGGACATTACACCAGTGTGTTTACACATGATACTAATACATAATTCACAGCCTCAACGGTTCATTACTGAAAACCCTTGTAAAACGTGTGACTGATCGAACTCGTCACACACAAGTGGAAAAGTCCATTGAGGGAAATCACATGTTTTATGAAGATTGTCCTCTGACAACACCCCAGTGGCATCAGACACAGACACCGACAAAATCTGGACAGACAAGTTTGACGGAAAGCGGCAGCTGACAGGATTCCCCGGTTCGCGTGCGCCTCGGACATCTTGTCTGCTGCCTTATCTCTCCTGCTCACAAGCAGCTCAATGTGAAAAATGATCTCAAGTGTCTGTAAGACCTCCTAGAGTAAATGAAGACATGAATAATAGATAGGATGAACAACCGTGGCAGTTTACTTGCTGTTAGTACCTTAGTGCCTGTCAGGCAGGAGCTTGTTAATTGTTAAAATCAGTTTCTCAAGTTAATGGTGTTACATGTCACTAACGGTAAACCTTTCAAACTCTACAGAATAGGCGCTTTTCTAAAGACCTCAAGTGGAAAACATAGACACAAAGTTTATGCAAAGACCTTCACTTAACTTAGATTTTCATTGGAATCGATCATTGATAGTCTGAGAAGAGAAGAGTGACTCAATGTGACAAACTCTCACATTTAAGATAAATGGACATATAAAAGTGGATTTGTGCCTCTGATAGTATAGAATATATCTGTATATATTCCTTTGCTGGACGAATGCCACGAAGAATTCCTTCCAGTTTCCTTGCAAAGTGAATAAAACGCTGGCATGACACTGCTGGTTACAATCTAAATACTTAACACGCTCTGTGTGTGTCTGCAGGGTTAAATGGTGGTGTGTGTGCGCCCTCTAGTGTCAGATGCAGGTACTAAAAGCCTGTGTAACTGTGTCTCTTATCTTTCAGCACTGCTGAAGGTTTCTTTTCCCGCTCAGACAGCTCCATGGTAACAGGCTGGGAGACCTTTACACAAGCTTTGGGTTATTTTCTTAAAATGTTCTTTGGATCTGCAGCCCTGGGAACCCTCACCGGCCTCATCTCAGCTTTAGTATCCAGACTCTGGGTTCTCTTTCTGTCCTGGTACATGTATTAATCTCATGTATAATATCTTCCCCTGGTCATATTTGAAGTCCTTAACTTACTTACCAGTTTCTAAAGTACTTTGACTTGAGGAAGACGCCTTCACTGGAGTTTGGCATGATGATCATCTTTGCGTACCTTCCCTACGGCCTGGCTGAGGGCATCAAACTGTCTGGTACGTGCACATTTGACATGGAGCTCATGCATGTTGTATCCCGCACTGACGGTCACATCCCACCTGTGTTTCCACCGACAGGAATCATGTCCATCCTGTTTGCGGGAATCGTGATGTCTCACTACACCCATCACAACCTGTCTCCTGTCACCCAGATTCTGATGCAGCAGACACTGCGTACAGTGGCCTTCATGTGTGGTCAGTAAATTCCCACCACCACCACCACCACCACCACCATTTCTTCTCAGTTACTCTTCTTTCCAGAGACGTGTGTGTTTGCCTTCCTGGGCCTCTCCATCTTCAGCTTCCCTCACAACTTTGAAATCTCTTTTGTCATCTGGTGCATCGTGAGTCCTCTTCACCTTTGGGAGTTTCCTTCCCGTGTCTCTGGCGTCTGTGTGTGATGTCCGTTCTTCTCCCCGTAGGTCCTGGTTCTTCTCGGCCGCGCTGTGAATATCTTCCCTCTGTCCTTCCTGCTGAACTTTTTCAGAGACCACAAGATCACACCCAAGATGATGTTCATCATGTGGTTCAGTGGTGAGAATCCATCAACGGTTCAAAGTGTTTCAGACAACACAGGAGGTGGCTCTCATTTCCTGTCATCACCTCACATGCACTAAATTACTTGAGTTCATGTGAATTAAAGTGCATTTCAAAGTAAACAGCCTGCAGACACAAGTAAAGCACTTGTTAACACACATGCAACGTGTATGTGAAGTCCTGTTTACTTTGTAACAGACACTCAGTTTACATGTATTTTCTATGTCAACGTTGTTTCCTCAAAGGTTTGAGAGGCGCTATCCCCTACGCTCTGAGCCTTCACCTCGGCCTCGAACCCATTGAAAAGCGCCAGCTTATTGGCACCACCACCATCATCATTGTACTCTTTACCATCCTCCTCCTCGGGGGCGGGACCATGCCACTCATACGCATCATGGACATTGAGGAAAGCCAATCACGGAGGAAGAACAAGAAAGACGTCAATCTCAGCAAGACGCAGAAAATGGTAATAGGAGGAAAGGCTTTGATTTCTCTCTCTCACACACACACACACACAGTTGTTGGCTGCATTGATACTGCCGGTGCTGTCCTCTCATCTCCTGCCATCAGACTTTTTTTTTTTCCAGAGGGGAAAACATCAAAGGTTTTTATGTGGTTTGTGTGGAAGACAGGACTGTGGGGGTCGGGGGGGCATTATAGAGATTATAGAGCACACTTAAATTCGGACCCATACACCACAAATAAATCTTAGGAACTGGCCGTAGACCAACTTCCCAGAGCCAACGACGAGCCGTTGTGTTGAATATTTCAGTGAAGTCCAGCCCCTTCTTCTGAAGAACGTCCTTCAGTGAGGGGGTGTGTCTGTAGACCTGATGTGAACAGAGCTAGTTAGTGTTTGAGGTGGTTGTTCTAAACGGTGTTCTCCAGGGAAGCAGCTGCTGCATCGATCAGCCTGAGTGTCACATTCTCCTCCTCCTCGTGATGGATTATCTGATTCTCTGTCGACCGTGTGGGATTGAGACTTGGTCTCTCTCGCCGCTGACGCTGACTGTTACTTTCCTCATTTTTTTTTTTTTTTACCCTGCCTCGTTTGTTGGCTTGTATTTCTCCTTTCATGTTTTTTTTTCTCTCTCTATCCTACTCCCACTTACTCTCCTTTTCTTCTTTTCCCCAGGGAAATACTATCGAGTCAGAGCACCTTTCAGAACTGACAGAGGAGGAGTACGAGGCTCACATATACCAGAGACAGGATCTAAAGGGCTTCATGTGGCTGGACGCTAAGTACCTTAACCCCTTCTTCACTCGCAGGCTCACCCAGGAGGTAAGAACAGAACCCTGTTGTCATGGTTCGTCACGTTCACCTCGGCCGTAGTTTGCAGTCTGACACACGTGGAGTAACTCCACTCAAACATCCTTCCTGTTGTAGCAGCCTGTGTGGTTGTGATTAAGAGTCATTTTTGCCAGATTTGCGGGTGCACAAATCCAAAACAGCGGGATATCAAGTGATTTGGCTTGTTTGGATGTTGAGCTTTGCCAAACTAGAGGATTTACAAGACATTTGATGTGTGAACACACGGCTCACACAGCTGGAGGCCAACCACACTGTAGTTTTATTCTGTCATGAGTCGCTAAGATCCTTGTTCATAAGGAAGCTCATGTGTGAACCTGCTTTTTGTGTGCGACGACAGGATCTGTTACATGGCCGAATCCAGATGAAGACACTGACCAACAAGTGGTACGAAGAGGTTCGCCAGGGACCCTCCGGCTCCGAGGACGACGACGACGAAGCAGAGCTCCTGTGAACAGAGAGAACATTTGGACTCCGTAAGAAAATGGTAAATGGATGTCGTGTGTCCTTGGACCGGGCAGAAGGCAAACACTGTTTACGCTAGCCCAGTTTTACACAGCCTGTTCCGACCGAGGACCGGCCAGGTGTGTTTCTGTTTAAACAAGCAAAGAGACAACATAACAACATCCTCTTGAACCGTGATGTTAGAGCTGTGTAAAGTGGGTTAGGGACACACACACACACACACACACACACACACACACACACACTCTCTCTCTCTCTCTCTCTGTCTTTTTCACCTGCCATCCGGTCGATGTCATCGACTGTGTACACCATAGGATGTGGCAGTGTGCCTTCACGTCCTCCCACTATATAGAAATGAAGCCAAAATACAGCTGTGATGTGGAAACGGAGTCGAAAGCTCCCGCCCACCTGAGTGACACCCACGATTAAAAAAAAAAAAAAGTGTTACACTGTGATTGCTGTCCATCTTGCACAGAAGTGACAGGATTGTTTTGCAACCAACCACCAGGGGGCAGTCAATCTATTCTGGCTTCACCTTTAGTGAGTGCTCACTACAGATGTTGATGGTCAGTGCTCACTCTACTGAACGTGTCAAATCAAACTGGAACAAACTGGAAATGAAACACTGGAAAAAACAAACGAAAGCCAATGAAAACAGTCCCAGATGTGAAGAGCCTGGATCCACTCGATCAGTTCAAACAGATGCTGACCAGCACGTTTCCCAGTGGCAACTATGAGAATGTGAGATGTTCAGGTCCCCTCAGACCGTCTGAGGTTTGTCACAGGTTTGAGCCATGAACTCCTGCTCTCTGAGCCGGATTAAATCCTCTATGGGTTTGCGTCCTCTTTTTTTTGGTGACTTCACAATAACTCACTGAAACATATTTAAGGAGGTGAGGAATGACAACATCAACAAAGGATATAAAAGTAAGCACTGTTTCCATGGATGAAGGCAGTTTAGTGACGTCATATCCCTGTTTTTACTTTGGAGTTCTAATAAAGAACGACACCAATGAATGTGGGGGGGTAACTGGGATTTAATGTCTTCTGAACTGCTGTATTATTTATCAGAGCATAATGTGTTGTATGCGGGATGAAGGATTTTATACAAACTTCGAACATTACAGAAGAAAATACAATAAATCTTATCAACATTGCCATTGTTTTAATGACTTTAATGACTGAAACTGTTGGTGAATGGATAGAATATTCATACGATACAGGACATCACAGCATCAAGAAGCAACGACTTTTATGACGAAAATAACGTCATAAAATAAAATCTAGCGGGGAAAACAAGAGCCGCCTTCGGTACGCCATGTATGACTGTGATGAGTTAAGAGGATCTATGGGGCATTTTTGGTGTTGAGTGTGAATTTCAGCGTTGGTGGTGTGATATCTTCCATCAGCCATTTCACCAGTGACATGTTAATTAGTCAGTATCATGTACAGTGAAATAATAATAAGGTGCATGTGTGACATGGAGCCACACCAGTCTGCCTCATTACCGTACAAGAAAAGGTTAACATGGTCCTGCTCGGGACACTTTCCTGTTAACCTATAGGTAGAGCTCCTGTGTCAGACCCTGAGGAACTCCAGACCCTGAGACCCCTCATGGGACCTCATTAGGCATATCGATGAGAAGAGGACCGTCTGCACAGTCAGTGGAAGAAGAAATGGTGTCGTCATCGGTGGCAGTCCCTGGATGTCACGTGTCTGCACAAGGTGAGAAGGCTCTGGAAATGAAAGGATTTCTTCAAGAGTGTGATCAAAGTTGAACAGAAGGTGGCTGTTATTCCGTCCTTTTATATTCTACAAGATGTGTGTTCAATCCTCTCCTGGTTCGGTTGTTTTAGCAAAAAGTGCTAAGTCGTTAATTTTTAAAACCAGTGTCAACGTCTATGTCCTGAAGTTCTATTTCCATAATAGGACTTTACAGCCAGTGGGTGGAGGACTTTCTACATTAGTGGAAATAGACACAAATCAGACAAATAATATCTGAATATCAGATCCAGCATGATTTTACACATACAAAGAATTTGTTGTGGTGAAGTTGGTATATGACACATCTACTTAAAATAAGAGTACAAAATAGAACAATATCAGTATATATATGTATATACACAACACACTCACAAGTATATATACTTGTTTGTTTTCTTTTTCTGGAAACAGTTGGTTCTTTTTCCAGAAAGAAGTCCCGGCTGACACATAGCGCTGTGTCGATGTTAATGTGACCCGATGAGTCAGGGCTGGACCTCGTTGATCAGGCTGACAGCAGACAGGAAAAAACTGTTCTTGTGGCGTGAGGTTTTGGTCCTGATGGACCGCAGCCTCCTGCCAGAGGGGAGAGTCTCAGTGAGTTTGTGTCCGGGGTGAGAAGGATCAGCCACAATCTTGTCTGCGCACCTCAGGGTCCTGGAGGCGAGCAGGTCCCTGAGAGACGGCAGATTGCAGCCAATCACCTTCTCTGCTGCAGTCTGCCCCTGTCCTTGGCAGTGACGGTGTCCTTACCAGATGGAGATGGAGGAGGTAAAGGTGTGGAGAAGTCCACCACCATCGTCCGTGGCAGCAAGTACATCGTCTGCTGTGTTTTCTTGATGACGGAGCTGATGTTTGGCTCCCACTTGAGGTCCTGGGGGATGATGGTTCCCAGGAAAGACTCCACTGTGTCAATATTGGAGTCTCAGGGGGTGATGGGCTGGGGGGGGCGCTGAGGTCTTCCTGTTGCCCACAACCATCTCCAATGTCTTCAGAGCATTGAACTCCAGGTCGCTCTGGTCGCACAACGTCACCAGACGGTCAACCTCCCACCTGCAGGCGGACTCATCACCATCAGCATCACACACTGTTTCCTGTCAGACAGGAAGTCTGTAATCCACCTGCACACTCAGTTGGGAGATCTTCTCCTCGGGGGGGCATATAGAGACTCATACCGATGGACAGCCACTTATGAACTACAACAGCTGACGGACCCGTCTAAGAACTGCACATGCAGTAGACAGGTGTTTCCAGATGTGCTGTCATAGAAGCAGAACTGATCAGGCAAGATCTGTAAAAAGGAAAAAACATTTTGTCTGAAGTGGAAACAGTAAAGCAGCCTGACTCAAAAACACCAGGCCACAGAGAAAATGTCCTCAGAGGCTTTGGATGATGACTCAGCATTAAATCTTTTGTGAGCTGCAGTGGATGTTCTATCAAGGTTTGGTGCTGCAGAATGAGTTGTAAGAAGAATCTGCAGTTCAAAGCACCAAAGTACAAGCAGATTCTCATCAATCGTACAATACCATCAGGGAAACCCCCAGCCCAGCCTAACGAGCCTCCCCAGTGCTCCAGGAGATGATGACACAGAGACCAGCTGAGAGTCTAAATACACACGAATTCTTTTGTTAATAACCTCTTTATCAAAAATCTTGAGACCTGTGTGCAGTAACAACTTCATTTTACACGGTGGTCACACAATATTTTGATGTATCCAGTGAGTTTTTTTCCAGAGATTGCAGCACTTGTATGACTAATTGATCAGGAAATAAATATTCACGCCAATCTTTGTTGGCATGAATGAGCTGTCATTCCCAGTGAGCAGTATGACTTTCAAAAATGAATGAATGTTTAAAAACCGTTGCACTCCGTCACATGTTTGAACAAACGTCGATGTTGGACGGAGGAAAGCTCACTCAGTCATTTGTCTCAATAAATGAGAGAATTCAATTCCGGGGCAGTTTGCCCAGGTGAGGAGCTCTAAGTCCCCCCGACATGTTGACACCTTTCCATTAACAACATGTTCTTCTACATGTGTGCAGGTGATTTCCTGGTAAACATCAGCGCGAGGGAGTTCACTGATTAACAAGCTCCTGTGTGAATTCAGAGGCTTCATGCCTGGAGATGGTCTTTGGAGGCAAATTCCATCCGTAAAGATGAAAAATAATTGGCTTCTCTGGCGGAAATAGATTTAGTTCCGAGGGCTGCAGCGTGTGGAGAAAACAGATGACCGGTCTTCAGTCTTCTTCAGGTGTCCTGGTGAAAAGCCAGCAGGAAACAATGTATTATCACCAGAGGTGCAAAAGCAAGCAACCCCCCCGCCCCTGACATGATGGAAAGCATTCAATCAAAAAGGTTGGAACCTTTAAACCCACTAGTGTAGCCACCAAGCCCTCTGCGGCGGGTGGGTCCCACTGTGCCTCAGCGAGTCCTTCACTCACCTGTCGTCTCTGTACCGTCTTCACCCGCTGCCTCTTCTCCACCTTCTCAGATTTTAAGGAGACCCCTCCAGTCACTCTGCTGGTTGTCTTTGTTTGCATCAGACTACTTAATGAAAGTGGGGGGAGTGACTGAACGTCAGCTGAAACAGCACAGTTGTTTAGTCGTAAGTTCACCGGACGGCTCAGGTGTCAGTCGACTACCAGCTTCTAGGGTGATTAAGGCAGTGACAGTTCTCCATCACAAGAAGGTGATGGTTCATGGAGGGGTGGTTTGAACAGGACAGAGATGACGGAACGATGGAGTCTGAGGGAAAGTAAAACCGTCTTTGGTGAAGTCCAGGGGTGTCAAAGCCGGTCCTTGAGGGCTACCTGTCCTCCATGTTTTAGACGTCACTCTGCTCTCACCTGAATCAAGGCCCAAACATACTCGGGTGGAAATTGGGTCGAGTTCTGGTGTCAGCGGAGCAGAGCAGCTCCTCAGGATGCATGACAGAAACTTGGAAACGATGCACAAGGACTGTGGGAAATGTAGGCTTTCACAGGAAACTCCTAGGCAGTACGGCAGTAGGCTCTGATGACTGCGCACATTCCGTGCTGGAGTCAGCTCCTCTCGCGGTACGCTGGAGTCCGTGAGCACACTTACCTCGGCTTTACACCGGCTGCGTCTGCGTTGCGCCTTTGCTCCATCAACGCTCACCTGTGTTTCCAGTGCAGCACAGCTCCGGTCCGTCAGACAGCTGGAGTCACAAGACCGACAAGCTCCCACAGTGAAAACACGCACAGTCGCGCAAAACTATGTATGTGTGATAAATCCAGGAAGAAACAGTTGTGTCTCCAGGTGGAGAAGCAGAGGAGAGTTTTTTTCTGTGTTTTGTGCTTTTACCATGGACAAGTAGCTCATTAGTAAATAAATAAATACTCTTTATAAATGTACTATAAATGTACTGTGTTGAAAGTACTGATGTAATAGAAGGGTTAAAGATAGGATGACGTACTGCCTCTAACCTGGTGTGGGTTCAGTTACACAGTGAACTATCATGTTTGTTATAGGTCCAACTGCTGTGAAAAATGAATTCAGTGTGAAATGTTGAACAAATCAGAGATGTGATCAGTGATTCTGAACATTTGACTGAATGAACTTCTGACCTCTTCACTTCACTAGGTTACCGGTGTACCGTACATCATCACAAGGAGCCTCAGTTCTAGACCATGTGATCAGACGGTCTCCCAGACTGGGCAGTAAGGATAGCGTAGCATATGTCAACTGACACTGAGGTAACACAAAGACCCCTGTGTGTGAATATCTGGCCTCTGTGTGAGCACAGCGATGAACCCACCACGAGGGGAAAGACTCCTGCTGAGTTTCATCCAAACAGTTACCATGGGAACTGACTCGAGGACAGCGATAAATATCATGAGTGGGATGGTGTTGACAGCTGCTTCCCCTTGAGGCACAACAGGATTTCATCACAATGTTTGGTTTGTCTGCAGCCTGAGACTGTCTGAGACACACGGAGGCAGACGTTTATCATGAAGGGACGGTTGGAAAAAGACGCTTCATCATGATTCACTTCAGCGTGACGCTGAGTACTTCCTGCTCCGTGTCCCCTGTGTTTAAAATGTCATTTCTAGTTTACGTACTGGACGTAGTACAGTACAAGATGGTAATAAATGACTGAAGAGTCAAACATTGAGTAGATGAATGTTTACGTATAAACATGTCTTCTTTAGGGGAGTAAGTGTTTCTATTAGATTTGTTTCATAAAGTTTTTATTTCTTTTTTACGCGTTAAGACAGCTCAGTTGGATGGGGCTAGAAGGTTAAATACCCGTTAAATACACGTTTATTATTAAAGCATTTTTTATTAATTTGTACAATGTGTATAATGACAATCAACATTCCCGGTGGTCACCCAAGTGTTGTGTCAAAGTTCCCAGTTTAAAACCCAGGACTCCTTGAGCGGGACACTGAACGTCTACTGGCTCCGTTCTGCCACCACATGACGCGTGTTAGAAAATCGTGGAACTTGGAACGTTCTGTTGTGCAGTAAGAAAAGATTTGAGCACAAAGTGGATCCAGTCGGAGTAGTTGTCGTTTTAAAGCTGCACTATCCAGACTACAACACAACGCCTCTGGCAAAAGTTGCTCCTGAAAGCCTGTTCAAAGACTCACTGAGGTGTAGTAACACTGACTTTTTCCATGTGAAGCCCATTCTCCCTCTGCTTGCATCTACCGACTGAGGTTTTTATCACTCTCAAAGAAACACGGGCTCAGAGAGCAGAGGTGGATTTGTTTGGACGCTCGTGTATTCTGTGAGGCTGTCGTGACAAACGAGACGCTCGGTTGTGTACAGATGAAGTGACGGTTGGTGTGGATGTCATTTCTAAAAAAAAAAAACTACATCCCTGTCAGTCAAACTGAAACGTACCCACCTGAGGATGAGCAGCAGCTCGTAGGCTGCAGATGAACTTGTAATTAACCCAGCAACATACGATCAAACACTCTGAGGCCTCTCATGGCACCGTTATGTTTGCAAAGCTGGCTTCCGAGGAACGAGCCGCCACAGGGTGCTGGACGTGCAGCCGAGAAGCCGGTCAAAGCGAGAACCCCCGTGTTGGCGACTGGTAATATCGCCCCGAGAGATTTGTCCGTAGATTTGTATTCAAACAGATGATCTCATGGCAGCCCGAGGGTGCAGACTTCACAGCTCCAGAGCTCCTCAGCATCGTAACCACATCTACATCCAATTGGAAACATCATTTCTCCACATTAAAGCACGTTTCAGCACGTACTGGCAAAAGAGAGTCGACAGGTGCTGACTCATGCGGGGTGAAACCAAATATGTTGTATCGTCTCTAGTAGGTTGAATTTCATTCACGTCAGCAGCACACAGCTCACAGATTCAGGATCTGAGTTTGTCTCTTTTCTTTCGTGATTGTGTTGGGTCTCCGTGTTGTGAATTAGTACTATGAATTAGTACTATGACTACTAGCACTAACAATGATAGGAATGAGATTTGTAATGCACTTTTCAACAACAAGTTTAAATGCATAGTAGATCACATTCAAAAGAATTTAGGATGTGATAACGAATGTCTGCAGCCGTTTTGAACATGTGACTCTCGATGTGACTCGACAGCCAGTGATGCTTCATTTCTGACTGAATGAGAAAAGAAATCTATATATATTCACTGATATAACAATGGCAATTATTTCAAATGATGCATAAATGCTACTGCTTTTGACCTCTTTTCTTTTTCTTTATTTCCTTTTGTTTTACTGTATGAGACAGCTCAGTGTTGGATGGGGTTACCGTGGATCCCCGGTGGATCCCCGGTGGATCCCCGGTGGATCCCCGGTGGATCCCCACATATCTGACTGATGCGGACGTCCACTGACAGAGGAATGGATGGGGTGACTGGGAGGGGTCAGAACAGACCACTCAGCAGCAACAGGCCGCCGAGTCGTTGACGACAACGAGAGCGATCATCGACGATCGGTCCAGACTTATGTCTGATGAAGATGCTTCCAGTGGCAAACCACATGGACTTTGAAATGGAACGTCATGAACTTCACTCTGTGTATTGTGCCCTGGACTGAATCACCCATAACGTCTCAACCCTGTCGCTCTTGAGTCGGATGACTTTCAGTTGTCTTCACCTCTGGGTGTTTCACTTTTCGCCTGAACTGTCACCTACCAACGACACCCTGCATATACAACATGAATTACTGGATCGCAATGAATGATGATAGTTGGAATAAGTTGAAAACAATCATAACTATCACTGTAGCGCCAACAAATGAAGCAACAGGCTGCAGAATTAAAAGAATCCAAACCAATCAATACGTCACCTTTGAACAGTGAACAAATCAATCAACAAGTCAAAATGTCACATGCTTTAGTGAATTAATGAGCAATCAAAAGAGAGACTAGATCACCAGGCACGTATGAACACAACTCTTGTTACATATTCAGGGTGGAACTCAACCGTCCTGTTAGTAATAAATGAAAACACTGATTTTAAGATAAGATCATCCTTCATTGTCCCACAACGGGGACATTTGAAAAAAATGTCATAGAAAAACATAAATAATAGCAAAGCATGCAGTGTTAACCCTTTATAGAGCACTTACTAAAATATTCAGAAATTGTTATTTTGTTTGTTGTTTTTATTTTTATTTTGTTTGTTTGTTTTACATATCTAGTTCCTTATCAGCGTCATGTAAAACATTTTAGAGATAAATCTATTCATAGATGTTGTCAAGTGTATAGTACATATTTAACATAAGTATAATAAAAAAATGAATCCATTCAGTTTATAGAGAGAGAGATGGAAGGGATCAAATATCAAATATGGTTTGTCCCTTTAACAACATGCACAGATGTAAAACTACAAAAATGTAATTATGTGTAACATCGAACCTCAAACTTGCACGTTAGTGAAACTATGGTATTCTCATAATAACATAATTAGTTATCAGTTGTGTTCACAAGGGGCAGGACAGTACACGTAGAAATACTTTATAAATAGACATCATCCACAAAACACAGACCACAGTGACTCATTCAGATTTACTGATAAACGTCCTGAGCAACTATGCACATGATATTACAAAGTCTTTCTCTTTCCTTACACCCGCCCCTGTGAATGGTCTTCACGTCAGCTGATGGAAGCAGCCGGTGTCATTGGTGAGAATACTGCTGATTTAAAAAGAGATCAACCCACCTAGATCCTGTGATTCAGGTCAATAATAATAAAGAAATGATATCAAACCTGAATAAATGAAGTTTACAATCCGTGTACTCTGGAGCTAGCCTGGACGTATCGCAGGAAATTTGGCTTTTCTCTGCAGATCTGCCCAGGCTGGAACCGTCGGAGCTCGTGGACCCAAATCCTGAACAGAGTGTTGTGTCCAGATGTGGAGAATCGTGGCAGAATCAGGCTTCTAATGTGAACCCAGCTTCCACTCTACATCTTTCATTGTTTCCTTTCAGCAGCGAGTGTCACATGGAAGACATTGGTTTGACACTAACCCCATCCATGATCGGCATGCACGGACACCCCCACGGTCAGTGGCCCGTATCTGTGACAATATAAGCTGCTAAAATGATGCAGCTGCAAATAAACAAAGCAGCAGTTGTACATGTGAAACCCCCCACCTCTGAGATAAGGTTTGACAATGCTGGGGGTTGCATGTGCGTGTGTGTGTGTGTACGTAAATATTTGGTACGAATGGAATGTAAATACATTCAGAGATATGTGTGTCACTGGTGTCCCAGCATCTGTAAAGTAACCTGGGAACAAGGTGGCAAACAGCAGAGCTGTTGGAGGGGGCAGAGGGGGCAGAGGGGGCAGAGAGAAGATAGAGAGTGACAGAATAAGGAAGAATGGGGTGGGGGGTTGTTACAAGAGTGTATGCACAGAGGAGATTTGTCACCATCCCACGGTCACAGTGTCACGTTCCCTCACGGTCACATTCACCGCTGACGTTATCGGGCTGAAGCTGCTCTCTTTCTGGAACGACAGCTCAGGATTCTTTTACTGTCATGAGGCACAAGTGAAGTGTGCATGAGCTTTCAATCATCATCAGATAAAATTCAGGTCATAGAGACTCAGCTGACTCCTCAGTTTATGATGTCACGTTCTGGACAAGAATTGTTCATTTTCCATAAAAAAAACCCAAAACAAATCTGCTCCAATGTGAATAAATCTGGTGGGTTGTTTTTTGTTTTGATTTTTTTTTTTTTTTTTTTTGTCTTTTGTTTGTTGAACAAGTGGTGAAGGGGTTTGTACGAGCAAAGATACAAATAGAATTTACCATATGACAACAAAGTCTGTGTAATACTCCTTTAAAAGCAACAACAAGCTTTGTGAATCTCTCAATATTTCAAAATATCACCAGCATTTTGTTTAAAAAAAGATTTTAAGCAGTGAATGTTTTCCACCTTGATATAGCCTGATACTCCCCCCATAGTATATCTCCCCCCACAAAGAAAGAAAGAAGTTTACAATCCTCTCACACATTACGTGAAGACTCTACATCTACCTTTGAATGGTTGTGTCATCACAGTGATGGAGACAATCTCATCAAATCTGAACCCGGCATGTGGAAATGAAGTGACAGACAAAACCCAGCAGGTGAGACCGGCAACAGACCGGTCACCTGGTCTGGACAAGACCGATGTTGTTAGAACCTCGTAGTAATTTCTTTTCCGTCCTTCTCCCTGAGGGTTGGTGCACAGATGAATGTGGAAACGACTGATGGTGATCGGCTCATAATTGACTGACCCTGACGCTCGGATCTTCCTCTGCTGTGCTCAGCGCTCCCCAGTGCCGCTGTCCTTGGTGCTGATCAGTCTTGGTGTCCGAGGCCACATCCTCAGCAACCTGCCTACACACCCCCGTCCACCCCCTGTGGTCCCACAGAGGAATGAACGCTACATGACATTAGCAGTCATCATTATGTAATGGACATTTGTCTTAACTGGCCAATTTACGGACGGGACAAACCCAGTAAGAGACTTTCTGGAGTCACCAGAGATGGGACACAGAGCGGCGGTGTTCGATCTGGATTTCAGGGGCTGGATGAGGATATCTCACCGAGTGAGGAGGAATGGAATGGGGATACACCAGGGAGGTTGGAGGGAACAACCACAGCTGTCACAACCGGCTTGATGAGATGTAGAGACAGGTCAGGAACATTCCCTATCACAGTCCGACTTCTCACAACGCTGACTGACTGTTACAGTTACCACTTCTCCCCTCAACAGGACAATAGCGTTAAAGATTTAAAGCTGAAATATTTTGAGTAATTGTAGTAAAGGACAGCTGGTCTATCAGTGCAGTTAACAAAAAACAACAAAAAAGAATAGTTCATAATTCCTATCAGCAGAAGTCAGATCATGTGTTTCCACCATGAACTTGGAATACATAAATCACTTCTCTGTGTTATTCAATTAATGAAGCAGCTACAAATGTGACCACTTAAAAATGGACTTAAAACTATAAAAGACTTGACCCCATGACCTGAATGACCTGAACGACTTGATGCTGTCCCACAGTAAAATGTCCCGTCGGATCCCTGTTCCTACAGTTGTTTTCTTTTATCTTCCAATCCCAATACAATGAAAAGACACTTTGGAAAAGGTTAAAGGTTAAAAGCCTCACAGGGTCGGGCTGAGGACCTCTGCTTGCGCCCCTCCCTGATTTTGACTCTGTGTGTACTAAAACTCAGTTCACAAAAGTGTTGTGATCCCCAAATGAAAATCACCATCATCCAGCGTTTGGAGAGGGGGCGGAGCAGCCTGTGACAGCGAGCGTCTCTCTCTCCTGCTCCTCTGTGCAAGTGAACATATGAGAGAACGAGAGCGCCCTGAGACTGCCGAACCTGGAACCGTTTTCACCTTTTTTTCAAAGCCTCTCTCTTCTCTCGGTCCACTCCTGCCAACAGGAACCACTAAACACACACTGTCCACCTCATCGCTCACCGAGTCAAAGAAAGTGAACCGCAATTATATCGGCGTCATCTCAGAGAAGAGCTGAGTCGCTGTGACCTTTCAAGGAAATGACGGTTCTGAGCACATATGGGTGCGATGTGACCGAGAGGACAGAGTTTTGTTGAAAGTGTGTGAAATCAGTCAGTGGTGTTTGATCTTGAATGAAGACAAAGTCAAAGTAGTCAACAATCTTACGGTAGCAAAGCAGGACTGGATGGTGACAAAGGTACAGAGCAAGGAACAAAGGCCCGAACCGTCTGCTCAAGGTTGTTGTCTTGTTTTTCCTCAGAAAGCGCTGGATGAAAATGTCTTTAAATGCAACGACAGCTCTGTGAATGTAGAATGATTATGTCAGCTCACGTGTGTGGAATTCTGTCAAAGTGGAAACAAGATGTGTCCACTGCTCCTACATTGTTGAAAGGATATTAAATGCAGAGAGTGGGGGACCAACAGCCACGGTGTGGGACACAGATAAAGTCTTCAGATGGATGTTTGAGATATTTAAAACTTGAAAGCCCAGAGTGACGTCACAGAGGCCGCTCACGGTCTCCACCATGGATCAGGGACAAGGGAAGCAGACAGCGAAGATAGTGAAGCCAGGGTGTGTGTAAGGAGGGGTGTCGTGTCGTTCCCTCTACAAGGACACGCCCTTGAGCATAACCGCCCCCCTGCATTCCCACTGACCGGCACCCCATAAAGCAGCAGAGGACTCATAATTGACCATGAGTTGTGGCTAAAGTACTACGAGGTGTGATGTGACTTACAATGAGTCAAGTTCACAAGCATAC
>CAAKHB010003583.1:7590-39617 GCA_901007665.1 Aeoliscus strigatus
GGAAAGAAAAAACATGGAGGAGGAAAACCAAAATCCACAGGTGGGGGGGTGAGGGGGTGGTGGTAAGCTGACGAGCCACAGGCTGTACCTACCGGGACAGGGTTATTTTTCTACTGTCACCACTTAAACCTAGTGAGGAAAAATTTAAAGAGGAGCTGACAAAATGTGCCAAAGTGACCAGAGATGAAGAAACATTAATGAATAGGAGAAAAATAAAACAATGTCAACGACATTTCATCCAGCCAAGCAGCAGCAGCAGAGCCGTTGATGCTCGGTCACACTGACGAGCCGCTGCGGGCTGGAGACACGTGGACGGATGAACTCACTCAGCGGGAAGGATTAGTCACATTAGTCCAACGTCAGAGCCAAACGCTCCATATCCACCCGACTCGTGTCTGTTGTGACAATCAACTGACGAGTCAAATGTGGTTTTCACGCGTTCTGTTCAACTAAACCCACAAACCACCTGATATGACGACTCCTTGATGTGTAACAAGAAAGGGTGTCGGGTTGAAGTTTCTAACTGACTTATCAACAGAAATGTTTAAGCGCTTGAACTTATTTATTCGTGTGTATTCGTTTCGCCGGCCAGCAAATTACCAACAAATATTTTCAGAGTGTATTTAAAGTTAGGGTCAGGGCGGTTTAACGCTCGCCATGTGCCCCGTCGAATGACCTGCTGACCTTTGACCCTATCGGCCTGGACCAGCTACTGTTTATGAGGTTGACATCAGAGTGAAGCCTCCAGCTCAGAGGACAAACATGAATCTGATGGGTTCTTTACTGTTTTCCAGCTTCCAGCTCCAGCTGGTGTGTGATTGTCTACTTGTTGTCATATTAATCGATCTGATCCAAACATCAACACCTCAGACCATCTTCTCCTGACTGAGTCCAGAAGCTGAATCACCAATCAGATGCATCTGACAGTTTGGATTCTGTATGTTGAACCAGGAGCCACCACTCCTCCTCTCAGGACGGACGGCTGACGACTGCTGAGCAGGTCTGAGGGGAGCTGTGTGTGTCTGTGTCTGTGTGTGTGTGTGTGTGGACGCTCACCTTGGGATCATAGTCGGGGTCGTTTTCCTCGTCGGCCTCCTCCTCACCTTCCTGAGCACGCAGACAGAAGGCCAATGACACAATGCACCGTGGTCACACGTGGACTCGTTTCTACCCTCGAGACGTTTGAAGCCGTGGAACCAACACACTCACCTCGTCGTCTGCCTCCTCCCCCTCCTCATCGTACTAGAAAACACACACATGACTGGTTAAACATCCAGAACCTAGTCAGGTGGAGTTTATTACTATAATTATTATTTTCAGTTAAGATTTAACATCGTTAACATAATTCTGGGCAACGAAATGCAGGAGTGTAAAAATCATAAATGCGGCCTGGAGAAGAAACGACATCCAGGTGGACGTGGGCACTCACGTCGTCGTCGTCGTCCTCGATGGCCTCTCCTGTGAAGTACAGCACGGCCCGTGGGACGATGCGCTCGCGAATGAAATGGCCGATCTCGAAGTCGGCGGAGAGGACCGCCTCGGAGTCCTCATCCTGACAAGACAGTTCTGGTCAGGTTGGACTCGACGCCAACCCAGCACCCGACTAGGATACGACTGACTGACTGACGAGAACGGATCTGTCCGGTGAACAGACCGACGCATTTACAGAAATAATACATATCCAAGTTGGTGGAGACGGTCGTATGGTTGTCAGGACTTCTGGGGCACTTGAAATCGAAATATCTGAACAGTAACTGCATGTTGACGTTTACCAAACTAAATGGGATTTAGTCCGTTTTCACTTGTGGTTGTCAGCACTCAGCCATTAGCAGCCAAATAAATTAACCACAGGCTGTGCTGGCGACAGCACCTCTGCGTTCACTAGGGAACTGTGGTGCTAAGCCTTCTGGGAAGTGTAGTCACTGTGGTCATTTGTTGAAAATAAAGAAAAACAGAAGACAAACAAATCACAGCGTCAGGTGAGCTACTGGGAAGGCCTGAAATGTTGGAAGAGCCAAACAACGTCCAATGCGTAGAGACACAAAAGACCTAGTTTCAATGTGTTTTCCACTGCAGACAAACAGGTAGAAAAGACCTCTCACCAGCTCTCCACTTTCAGGGACTGTAAAGAGAGAGAAGAGAGTCGAGCTTAGCAGACGGTCAGACACGTTCACAGCAGCGATGCAGTTCGTCGGGCAGTCGTACCCTCTGGTGGGGTGAAGAAGTTGAAGAAGGAGTCGTTGGGGACCGTCTTGGTGACCGTCCGGACCGTGCCGCGGCCCTTGTGCTTCTGTTTCTTCTTAATTGTTTTCAATGTGACGTTCTTGCCCTTGGTCCAGTCGATTGTGCAGCTGTGGAGAAACAAAGCGTCTTCAGGAGGAATAGAGATGATGATGATAGATCACAGGGGTCAGCGTGTCGCTATTACATTAACTGGCAGGTGTGAAAAATAGATGAATAAATTCTATGTATTCAGTTTTACAGCTCGTAAAATGTTTTTCGCAGCACTTTGCAGATTGCCTGCAGTGTAAAGTTCAATATATTAAATGTATCAGAATTAAGTCACAGTATATCAAAACAGAGCTGAAATACTAAAATTTAAAGTAAGTCAGTTTAATTTAAGAAAAGCTGAAGTGTTCACATCACAACATCTCATCTAAATCGGCGACTGTCAGAGGTTTTACTGACTGATCAAAGGCTTCAGTAAGTGAATTTGTCAGGAGTCATGTACATTCTTTTATAAAAGTCTAAACGCTGCTTTCAGAGGACGAGAACCTCTCACCAACTCACCCTGTGCAGCACATGATCTCTGGTCCGTCGAAGGAGAAGGGGTCGTTCTCGTCGGGCTCCGACCTCATCTTGTAGGTTTTTGTCAGCACTGTGTTTGTGAAGAAGTCGTTGGGCTCGAAGTGGAACTCTAACGTGAAGCTCTGAGAACGGACAGAGGATGTCAGCGCGCTCTGAGGAGGAGAAGGGAGAAGCTTCTAGCCGTGAAGTTGGGCGTCTCCCGGACTCACCATGGGCTGTCCTGGGTCTGAGAACTTCACTTTGATATCTTGTAGATGTTTGAGAATGGGTTCGTCGTGTTCCTGGTGAGGAGACGTGTTTGTTCAGTAACATTCAAACATCCTGATGACCAGCAGGTGGCAGCAGAGTGTTAATGCTGCTCGTACCTGCAGCATGTCACTGAGCAGGTCCACGTTCTTGAAAACCGTTAACCAGAACTCGGGGATGCCTTTGGGGTCCTCCTTCTCCTCGTCCTTCTTCTCTTCTTCCAACTTGGCTTTGGCTTTCATCTCATCCTGGTTCAGAGACATTCTCCCCTCAGAACTCAGCCTGTTCACTCGTTTACGAATGTTATTTTCACAAACAGAATCCACTGAGAGCAGCGAGAAACGACTCGCTCCGGTTCATCTCTGCTGAAGCATGCGGACGTGACGGACGTCAAACACGGACCAAAGGCATGCAGGTGTATACGTCACCTGTACCTGCTTACTTACTGTCAGCTCTTCCTCCTCATCCGCCTTCCACTCACATTCCTCGTCTGTGGGCTCGTAAGCTGCTTTCACTATGTCACTTCTCTGCAAAAGGAGAAATGGGGGCGACGTCGTTAACGGACCAAGTGGACGTTTTATTTACATTCTCCTTTGTTCTTTACTGTACGGTGACCTTAAGTGTCATGAAAGGAGCCTTTTCAAATAAAATGTATTATTAATGAACAGAAATCACATCTGATCCGACATGAAGATCAGAACGGCCATGTTGTTTGTATATAAATGTTTAACAAAAAACAACTTTGTCAAGTATGTTGTTTTCAAACCCATCTACTTTGTATCGTCAGTTCTCCAGAATGACGCCAGCAAACGATCAGAGGATTTGACCCCATCTGTTCTGGCCGCTTGCGAACACGTCGGCTGAGGACAAGAGACGGACGCTTCGGTCGGCACAGACGAGGCGTCGCTCGCAAGGTCACAACGCAGCTGCCGTCGGGATTAAAGCGTAAACATCAGCTGGCTGCGGCGGTGCCACATGTTTGTGGACAGACCCACTGAACGACATCATTTCATAACCTTCCCATCAAATCATGTGCTGGAGAAACATCTGGACGTTTCAGCTTCCAAACAGGTTCCTGAGTCTGAGGGACCAAGGCATGCAGAGATCCACCACGAACACATACGTACTTTGTCGAAGAGGGGCTGATAGAGGGCGGCGTACTTTCTCTCCAGTTCATGTACTTCTTCGTAGAACTTTGCCTCAATGTGGGCGCACTTTACTTGCAGGTTCTTAAGAGCGTTGACGCGTCTCTTCACGACCTTCGGTAAACTGGGAACACGAGAAGGAAATGGATGTAAATCACAGACAACAGGGTGTACTTTAACATTTAACACACTGTTCCATTGTGGAAGAAAAACAGTCAACACGAATAGAACAACGTTAACGAGGCAGCTAAGGTCGATTAAGAGGAAAAAAAACAAGTGACTTTTCCCCTATAAAGGGTTAAAACATGACCTTATGACAGCAGCGACTCCCCATGTTCATCCTGTTAATCCATGTCTCCAAGTTACCACTCGGAAAGATAATGTGACGAGTGTATTTACTTGTTGTAGTGTACAATAGCAGCTGAGTGTCGGTCAGAGTGCAGGTGTGTCACTCACCTCTCGATGTACCCTGACGGCGAGCCGTTCAGACCGTCGAGCCGCTCCTGCAGAGCGGCCAGGATCTGAGGATTCTGCATCATCTGCACGGTCAGCTGACGAGCTGCGGACACAGGAGTCAGTTTGAAAGGTGGACGAGTGATTCAGACAAACATCCATGAAACATCACTACAACCTCTGGAAATGAAACGTACGCGTCTGGAAAAACAAACTCACTCCAGTTTTCACATCACGCACCAACTCGGCTTACACCCATGAAGCCCATTAACTGATGTGTGGGAGCACGGCCCTCTGTCTCAATATAGCCTCAATGTATTAGTACTTGTGGTAGTTTTGAACATATTGTTTCCACTTTTAAAATAGAATTATTTCTGGAAAGAAAGTTCCAAAGCTCGTGCTTAGGTCATGGAAAGTTTCAAAACTCATTGTGCAGACATATTTTGACACTTAAGTTTGAAAAGTAATGTGAAAACGTCATCTCGTTCTTGTGAACCCAACATCGTGTCCCGTGAGCTGAGTGGACCGTCACACCCCTCAAACATACCTTTGCTATTTTCATCCTCTCCTGTCTCCTCCTCCTCCACTTCCTCCACGTACTCCATATCTGCCGGGTCCATCTCAGCTTGGTCTTTGCTGCTCGGGGAGACAAAGGGTGGACGTCAGAGGGGAAGGTCAGCCAACGCACAGCGTCCTCAGTCTGCACACGACTCTCAGCGTCCACAGCAGATGTTTGGGACGTGGAAGATGGACCCAACTGACATTTCTTTAAGTTGAATTAGGAAACCTTAATGCTTCACTGTGACAGCACTGACAACAGGGAACGTTTAACTCAGTCATAAAACACAGCAGCAGTCGGCAGCACAAAGTAAACAACAGCACAGTGCGAGTGCATGTGCACCACTTGCACCTCTGCTGCGTGATCAACACTGAGGCGTCACTTTGGTAGGTCTGATGTCAAAGCCCATCGCTCAAACACTGTCTGGTGTGTGTGTGTGTGTGAGTGAAACTAAAAATGTAAGGCATCCTCCATGGTACTTAGACATGTTTTCATGGACGCTCCTGTTAGAGAGATACCAGCTTTGCCCTCAAAGGGTTAAAGCCGCCTGTTTCTGGCTACGCCCCCATTCAGAGACATCACAGACACAACAAACAGCGGCTTTGATGAAAAGACAAACTTACTTGTCAATGTCTGCCATCGTAGCTGACTCAGGTGATGCTGAAAGGAGAGAGAAACCAGTTTAGACACACTTGTCAACAAACGTTTGCCTCATTTCTGTTGGATATAAGAACGGTCACACAGCATCCGCAAAGTCCACCTGACGCAGACTACACGTAGAGATGAGGCTGAGGTCACCAACACACGGCAGACGGACAGAAGACGGACTATCGCGTTCACACTAGACGTATGTCCATATTTCTCATGTTCAGCAAATCCGTCTGATGCTGCGTTCAAGTCAGAAACAGTGGGAGAGACGGGGCCCACATGACATTGGTAATGGCCATGTTGTATTGTTTTTTTGTGCATTATTCAGTGTTATTACAGCAATACATCTATGGCTATAGAACCCGGTTTTCGCTAGTTGTTGCATCGTCAACAAACTGCGTCACATCCAGGAGTGAATTGTGTGGCGGTAAAAGTTAAACTACGTAACAATCAACGACATTTCCGTTAACCTTTTCTCTGCCGGCATGACGTCCAGTTTGACGTGATTCCATGTCAATGCAGCATTAATGTCGACTATTAAATACACTACTCTTGTGCTGGTGTAGAGAACCTGCATGTAAATCCCATCCCCAAGTCTGTTTACTTCAGTCACAGCTAACGTCCTGAAACACTGAGAGACTTTGTCCATCAGACACCTTACCCAACGTTCACGACTCAGCTTCATATTACCTACTCCACATCTAAGATAAAAATACAAAAACATGCAAATACAGTCAGTACCAGTCAGTACCAGACCACCACTCTACGCTACTCAGACCAACTTCCAGCACTGGGAGCGAATGAATCATGGAGAACTTCTCAATGAAGATGGTTTATATCAAAAATCTGCTGTTGAAAACATGTGTTGTCATGATGCGGTACCACAAACAGACGTAATCGACAACAAGCCACTGTCCGTTACATTTAAATTGGTTCGGGGACCCCACGGGTCTCCTACAAATTCTCAGTTTACTCAGGGTCTCATTTTGTCGACTATTCTGGTGAAAGATAAACGAGTTGAAAGCCCCCGGGAGTCGAGTTGTTTTAGACCAGGGGAGTCCAAACCGGTCCTCGAGGTCCGCATATCCTGCAGGTTTTCCATGTCACCCTCCTCTTACACACCTGACTCAAATCAGCAGCTCGTTGTCGGGCCTTCGCAGAACTTCACAGACTGATTCAGGTGAGGTAGGAGCAGGGTGACATGGAAAACCTGCAGGATATGCGGCCCTCGAGGACCGGTTTGGACACCCCTGTTTTAGACTGATGAACTAAGACGTTTCCACTGCACAAGTAAACTCAAACTGGCTTTAACGTTTGAGAGTGGAAATATTTTTACTTTGACAACCCTTAGAAGAGGTAAAGATTGATCCTCACAGCCACAAAGAGTTTTCTCCACATTGTGCTTGCTGTTCAAGGTTTGAAGAGACTTCTTCAAACTTCCTGTTTTCAGTTGAGAAAGAGCATTTTATTTTAAGCAATCACAGTGGATTTGAAGACAAGGTCACAGCAGCAGTTTCTCTGACATGCACATAGCAGCACCACTGACGTTTGGGGATGAGGGTTATTTATGTGCGTGGACCGTCAAGAGGCGCAAAAGATGTCGGTGTCAAAGCGTCAGAGTCCTCTGCACTACAGCGGCTCACTTTCACCTCTAAGGGTACGAAGTGGAAGGACAGCGTGAGATGAGTCAAGAGAAAAGTCACTTATTAAATAATTCATGGGCGAAGAGCTGGTGCATGAATGACTGCGACTAGTTTGTTCACGCTTACTTTGAATTGCACTTTGCATGTTTCATAGAGAAGGAATACATCAAATAAGCAGATAAAATAATTCAAATTGACAAAATGGTCTAAGATTGATGCTAATATACTACATTTAATCCTAAATTTTATGAGCCATTTGTGACAGACTGGGGATGGATTTGGGTCAGGCTCGGGTTTCAAGCTTTTAAGTTTTTTTTAATCATCCATCTATTTTGGGAAACGGAACTCAGCTGTTAAAAACAAAAGACTATGCTGCTTTCATTTTGTTAGAAAAAAGTTTTTTTTGTTGATCTGTTTCTGATCACAGTCACTGACGATAGCACACAGACCTGTTTTATTTGTTGTCAATGGGAAAGTTGTTGCAGGTCAGTTGTATGTGGAACATCACCATCATAAGTAACTAACTAGCACAGCTCACTAATTATTGATGCTGCAGTACTTTGGAAAGTTCACCAGCTGAGGACACATTTTGTAAATATATACACTGGAAAATGTGATGACAGGGCATTTTGAAGACAAATTACTTTCAATTCATGAGGGCGGCATTATAAATTGTCGTATGTGCAAGAAACTTTACATACATGTTGACTGTAGACAACTTAACCAATCATGTTCTATTCATGTTCAATGTTTATTAAAACGTAAAAAAAATATTTGGTGTACTTTCAATGGGATTAGACTGAGGTGTTTTGGGACCATCTACGGTTGCGTTGTTTTTATCTTCATTGTAACAGTCGCTGCTCATCACAGACTTTGCTCATTTTGTGCAGGTGTAAACTGACCAACTACTTGGTGGACAAGACGCTCCAGGGTCACAATGCCTGTAGTCTCACCTCCCTGATGCTGCAGTGCATCATGGGAAGAAGGGACCGCTTTAAAATGGGTAGTTGGTCATTTCAGCAATAAATGTAACATCAACCACCTCCTGATGAGGAAAACGACCCCTGACAGACACTTCTGATGGAATTACACAACCTGCAGAGGTCATGAAGTTTGACAACACCCCGCCGGCCACAAACACACAAAATGCCGTTTAAGTGAACATGACCATGATTACAAGTCAGACTCAGCTGCGTGGACCGGCGGACATGTTTGTCTGAATCCGACCGAGCGACCGACCACGTGTTGCACGTTTCACGTCAGCTACCGCACGTCAACCCGCACGGGAACCGCATGTCCCGACGAGCACATGAGCGAACTCAAGTGCGACAAGCGAACCTGTTGAAACGAGAACCGTCGAAGAAGGGAGAAATAAAAACCACGAGTCCTCTTCACACCCCAGCAGGAGCCAGCCGAGCTAACTTCGAACCGCGACACCATCTCCGGCTACTTAAGCTAGCTGAAGTCGCTGCTAGTAGCTAGCTTAGCTTAGCATAGCTTGACGCGCACTCGCCGCTCGGAACAAGTGGGAGGAAGGAACACCCCGCCTCGGACGGCGGCGGAGACTGGAAACACGTTTCAACAAACGTTCATCCGTTGACACACACCGTGTCAAGTAAATTCAGAGTTTCACCCGCCCCCCCACCACCATCCTGGGTTTCACCCTCATCCCCTCCTCCTCCTTCTCCTCTCCCCCTAAAAATAAGGTCAACTCCAAAAAATAAACCATTACAAGACACGTGTCAACACCTGTCAGAAACCCGGTTTGTCGGCTGTGTGTCGGCTCGACCGGCTGCAATTGTCGTCGGCGTTGAAACGGAGGGAGGTTTCATTGTTGTTCTACATCGCGTGGATCATGCAGGAGCCGTCAATGGCTCCTGCCGCCGTCTGCCTCCGCTAGCATTAGCTCCGTCCTCCTCCGTCACAGCAGCCGCGGCTCAAAATGTCGCTTCTGCCTCGAAGCCCGAACCGAGGGCGTCGGCGCCGGAACCGTCCAGCACGGGCGGACCCTGCCCCCCGCGCCACGCCGTCCCTTACCTTCGCTCTGTGGCCGGAGGTTGAGCTGGCGGACGCCGCTGCGCAGTGGAGCTGGTCCCGGAGAAGAAAAAGACTCCGCTCCGATGGCGGTAAAAGGGAGAGAGATCCCGCCGCCTGCGCTCATATACATCCGACGTCATCACGTAAACCGGCGATCACCGCGGCAAAGCTGCTCGTGGGAGGGGCGGGGACCAGGTTCCCTGGGGGGAGAGGAGCACGGGTCTCGTCACCATCATTTCCATGTGCACCTACACTTCAGTCACTTCATCACATGTTGATAAGTAAGATTCTTCTCGACGTGACACTGCATCACAACCAGGTGTGTGCGTGTGTGTCCACACCCCAGTGACACTGAGGACCAGTGGAACAAACTGCTGTGAACAGGACTCAGGTGTTGGGTCCAGAGGTCAGAGGTCATTCATTGGTGAACAGTGATGGTACACACTCAGAACGAGGCCATGGGGTGAGGTGGATTCTGGTTCCCTGAGAACGGACCGTCTCCTCAGAAGTGTATCTATTTCCTGAGTCATCGACCAGTCGCATGGGAGCGGACGAGACAACCGGAGGTGTTGAGGAGGAATTCATGACACAGCACTTTTTCTGTCTGTGCCTTCTGCGAGCTGCACAGACTTGGGTTCTGGTGTGGTACTGGTACAATACCAGAGTGATACTGGTGGGGAACTGGTAGTATATGGGTATGGTTCTGGTGTGGTACCATGGTGATGAGCTATATGAACAAATATCAACAACAAAGTGTCAAATGAAAACAAGGTTTTGCACTTTGACTCAGCAGCTCATGGCTGCAGCAGAAAGTTCTGACCCGGAGGAACAGAGAGCAGGTTTCCTCTCAGAATGTAGAATGGAACGTGGAACACGTCGCTCCCATGGGAAACCCAGCGCTACGTTCATGTTAGCATACGTTGGAGTACCGTAATTACACCACAATTTGCTCCATCAATGACAGCAACTTGGATGTGAAGTACAACTTAGAAAAAGAAAAACATGGTGAAAGGTGAAACAGAAGCGTCTCGTCAGAAGCTGGTGCCTCCTTTCTCCAAATGCCACATCCGTCTCTGGGGCGACAGCAGAGTGACTCAGGTTGTTTTGCAGCAGACACACACACACACAGACGTTTAATGACACCCTCAAACGGGCCTCAGTGGTGTCAGATGAGCAGCTGTGAACGGTGAACATCAGGATTCACCTGACATTGTTGTGAATGTGAATGGTTGACAGACAACCATCCACACTCACATTCACACCGACGGGTAATTGACCCCAGCATGCTGCTGGAGGAGGCAGGAAGCCTGGAGTACCTGGAGAGAACCCCCCACAGACACAGGGAGAGGATGAAAACTCCACACAGAAAGATCCCCAGGAATCGAACCGGGGACCTTCCGGCTGTGAGGTGCCAAGTTTAAAAAAGCTTTAAAAGACCATTAATAAATCAATGTTTCGTTGACGCCTGAGTCTCAGTTTCCGCTCTGTAAACTGATGACAACGTCCAAACTGACTCGACGTTTTCTCAGTGGCGGTAAGGAGAGACAGCCGGCAGCGCTGCCAAATTTAAATATTCATGTCAGACACCAGCTTCCTTTAACCCTTCCCCCTGACCACGAGTTTGCCAGGTCTGCCTAGGCAGGATGAACGCATGACTGAGTGAACGCAGCAGGAGGACGTGAAGGGGACGGAGGGGAAAGTCTCCACTTGGGGAATCAAAAGGCTGTAGCTTGTCCTCCAGGCCTGTGGGTGGCGCTGCCACAGAAACACCCCACAAACAGAGAAGACGGAAACAAGAACAAGATGGAAACAAGGACGGCGCAGAAATAATTTTTCTACTCTTTCAAGTGACAATTGGCTTGAAAGAAGTGGAAAATATCTAGTTTAAGTTTAATGAGATGGGGGGGGGGCGTGGGGACATGTACCCACCGCTTTTCATCAAGATTAATTTCATAACCACGATATGAAACTATGGTGACAACAGTGGATTCGGATCCGTCCTGGTTCTTCTCCACTAAAGGGAGAGAACAGAGACGGGGTCCTGACCCATCTTCTAACGACATCTGAAACCGACAGATCAACGCTCTCTGACAAGAACGTGTTAAAATCCACGCTCATCTGCACCTTTCAGTGATAAAAGTGATAACATGCCCAGATTTCAGCACGTCAGGGAGCGCAGCAGAACGGCGTGCGAGCGCGCCGGCGCCCGTCTCAAACTGACGCCCAGGCTGGGCTCTGTGCTTCTGACCTGTCCACGTCCTCTGCTGACGTCGCTCCGTACTCATCCTCATGCCGTGAACGGAGGGGTGTGTTCAGCAGGATCCAGTCAGACGCTCAGCGACAGAGTAGCAGCTGGACAGAGATGAAGCTCCGGTGGGAGACAGGTGAGTCTAATGGTGGGTGCAGAGCTGGAGGCTGTGTGGGCCGTGAATAATGGAGGTCGGCCACAGTCGCTCTTTAAATAGACTCCACGGCATTTATTATTAAATGATGGACGTGAGGGAGAGGATAGTTCTCACACACACACACACACACACACACACACATAAAACTCATGATCTTTGTAAATAATAGTAGAAAATGATGTGCTTCCTGGAGGCCCGGGTTTTTCCGTTTCCATCGCGATATAACCTGGTACCTGGTACTTTTTTTAGCTACAGACAGAGGGCCGTCCTCTGATCGGTCCCCACAGACAGAGGGCCGTCCTCTGATCGGTCCCCACAGACAGAGGGACGTCCTCTGATCGGTCCCCACAGACAGAGGGCCGTCCTCTGATCGGTCCCCACAGACAGAGGGCCGTCCTCTGATCGGTCCCCACAGACAGAGGGCCGTCCTCTGATCGGTCCCCACAGACAGAGGGCCGTCCTCTGATCGGTCCCCACAGACAGAGGGCCGTCCTCTGATCGGTCCCCACAGACAGAGGGCCGTCCTCTGATCGGTCCCCACAGACAGAGGGACGTCCTCTGATCGGTCCCTACAGACAGAGGGCCGTCCCTCTACCTTCCACCAGGAGTCTACTGGTAGTTTTACAGTTGATTCAGTTTTTTGTCGTTGTCGTTGTCATTCAATCTGTCTGATATCTGGATGGAGCCGGTGATCGTGTCCTGCCCCGTCTGTGATAAAACGCCACAAACAGTCGTAACGTCTCCATCTCCTACACGTTCGATGTTGTTTGTGTGTCGCGCTGTGAACTGAACTGTGATGGAAAAGAACCTGAATGGAACCAAACCGAGTAGTACCGAGCTGGAAAAGCGCTGTAATATTACAGATGTCCTGTGGTGAAGTGATGTCCCCCCCCAATTCAGAGGTCAAACGAATCCCGTCCCAATAGGACTCCAGACACCAGTGTCACCGGGCTTGTTGGGCGTTCAACTGAAGTGTGCCTCGTCCCAACATCCTGAAATCAAACCCTCGTTCAGTTTGTAAACGTACACAGTGACGTCACCGAGCATTTAACTCTCTAAAACTGTGTCGATCTTTCCCTCCCCGATGGGACAAACCCAGTCCAGTGTTTAACTGAAATCAACTGAGTACGCAACATTGGACCTGTGTCAGATGTTTCCATTGATGAATGAGCGGAGGTGACCCGCGGGCCGAGGGAGGGCCGAGCGAGGAGACGAGGGACACGTGGCTCCTAATCCACAGGTTCAATGAAAAGCGCTGACTCAGACGGTTTGGTCCGAGCGAGTCTTTGTCCGAGAGCGCTGGCACCGGCCCTCCGACTGTCCACACACGCTACGGCCGCGGCTCTGCTGACGGCAGAGCTGCAGGTGTTTGACAGTTCAGGCTGGGTTCGGTCTGTAAAACGTCACAGGAGACGGGTCGTGAATCGGAGTTAGGACGGCGGCGATGTTGATTTAAGGGCGGTGGGGAGAAGATGACGCATGTTCTTCTTCTCCACCTTGGTCTGGTTTGTTATTTGATCTCCTCTGTCTCCGTCTCTCCTCTGTGGGTCGGTGGTTGTGTCTTCCATCAGCTCCATTAACAGACTTGTCAAGTGACTGGCAAAACACTTTTTAGATGTACTAAATCATGAGAAAGATACTTGTTCAAGAGATTCGTTACAAAGATTCGTTCATCGAATAAGTTGGCAATAAGTTGGCAACACTGTTTCAGTTTCGTTTTCAGTGAGGGATTTGTGTCGATCCAAGTTCACGGGCGCACTCAGCTGAACTGTGATATGAATGGATCTATTCAGTGATTCAGTACAGTTCGTTCACGCAAAAGATTCATTCTTTGGAACCCACACACACACACCCACAGGCCTCGAAACCAACTCATCATCTCTTTCTGTAAGTAATAGTTGTAAATCGTATGAAAAGTATTAATAATAATGTAGTGTGGTTGCTGACACACACACACACACACACACTCATCTGTGACCCTGCGTGTCATTAACGTGGTTCGGTGGCCTGTTGGTGCGTCCGTTAACGGGCACAGCAGCCACGGTATAAAAAGGAAAGAGACTCAAACTAAAAAAAGGGGGAATGCTGCTCTAATCCGTCTGTGAATGAGAGCGGCTCGCTGCAGCATTTCTTTTATGCTCTGTTGATTCCATGGGGGGATAAAACACTGCTGAGGCAGCACCCAGCACCCAGTGGCCCTCACCGGCCCGAGGATTACCCCGCTTCACGGCTCCAGCTAAGCCGACTGGCAACGGGGCCGCCATGACAGAGAGGAGAGCTGTCAGGAGACGTGACGCACCCCCTGCCGGCCGGGGTCGCCGCCGGTCGGATCGATGACGTTCACGTTCTCATGTGTTCATGTTGGCGAGATGGCTTCTGTCGAAGATGTTCACAATTCAGAGTGTATGAAAACACAAGGCAAGACTCAGCCTTAAAAAAAAAAAAGAACACACAGCTAATCATTTTAAATAATAGAGATAAAAGAATGAAATAGAATAAATGATATGAAATGAATAAAATATAATAACCAAGGTAAAAAAATCAAACAGAATAATAGTAATAATACAAAACAAATGAAAATGGAATAGAATAATTAACATAATCACAATCTAATATAATTAGATAAATAAAATGAAATCATTATTAACATTTAGATTAAAGAACAATGTTTCACTTACAACGAAACGCATCTGTTCACCTGGAAATCCAGCTGATGTGAATTGTGAACGAATTGTGAACGACGAAGACGGCTGCTGCTGATGAAGATCTGGAGTCATCTCTGGAGTAGACAAGAAACTACCAACAACAAACGGCTGAGGGGTGGACGTCCAATAATCACTGAAACACAAAGAAAACTTAGAGGGACATGTGTGTGTGTGATGAACACAGATGACATCATCATTTCTCTTTCACCGTCAGTGTGCCCTCTCTTCTCTTCTTCCATCTTTACTTCCTGTCTTCCGTTATTACATCCACTCTTCTTTGACACCTTCCCTCCATCTTTCATCCCTCTTTCCTTTCACATCCACCCTCCATTCTTTCACTCCCTCCCTTCCATCCCTCTTTTAGTTTCACCTGTATCATTCTCCACCGTCTCCAGCCTCCAGCCTCGGAGAGGAGCCTGTCTGTCTCTGGGATGATGTATCCCAGCAACAGGGATGCCCCGCCCCTTCAGGATGAGGAAGAACCAAAGAAGAACCAAATTCCTGAGTGAAGAGGTGGGGAAAACACTGCCATTGTATCAACCTCGCTTCTTTTGTTTCAGCAACAACAAAGATCTCTGACCTTCCTGAGAAACAGTCCCCCCCCCATAGAGGATTGATATCAGCTGGTTTGTTATCTGACCCGTACAGGAAGGACTGTTCTGCTCCCTCAACCTTCATGAGCGTCCTTCACTCAGGATGTGACACCATCCGACCTCTCGTCAGACTTCAGCCGTATTTGTTTCTGCGTCGTACCCTCCAGGAGGTCCTACGCCTTCGTGAGCGTGTCTTTGTCTGTCTCTCTCTTAGCGCAGTGTTGAATCTCACCGCCCTGTTTCCCTTTTTTTCAGGTTATTCTGTTTTTCTTTGTTTCCTTCATGCGATAACAACTGAAAGTCAGCGGATCTTGTTAGCGCAGCCACTCCGACAAGATTGCCATCATTTCCTGCTCAAAAATTGTCTTTTGGTCGGTTCTCTTTTCTCGTTCCACCTCCCGAGTACTGGGAAAGTCACGTGATACAAACAGTCCAATCACAGTGGATGCTGTGGCGTCCATCTACGCCGCTGATTTGCCCGATGCGTCCACTGGGCTTTGAAGATGAAGGCCAATGTGGTTTCTTAAAATTCTCCACCCGATGGTTTCTTCACTGAAAAAGAGAAACAGCTAAAAACTTCGCACTGTCCCTTGGAACGTCTGCTGGTACCGGAGAGGAGTTAGAAGAAAACATCACCCCCTACTGGCGACACGAGAATCCAACTTCTTTCCAATGATTGACCTGTTTGGATTCTTCACCAGTTTGACCGTCACTGTCCACTGACGACATCTGACCTCCATCGTTAAAGTCCTTCTCATCCACCAGCCGTTGCCGGGGGCCGACCCCATGACCTGCCCCCCCCCCCCCCCCCCCGCCCCCGCCAAACCTCCTCGGCCCAGCCCCCAAACACACAAACACCAACATGTGACCTCATTAGCTTTTATTCAGTGGGATGTTAAATGTGACCGGGAATTTATCGTTGCTTTGAGAAACACTGTGGACCACGTGTGTGTGTGTGTGTTGATACAGTTTACAAATGAAGACAAACAAGGAAACATCGTTCTAACGCCAGAAACAAACGTAGAAAAAGGAAATAAATAAAACCCAGAGGAGATGTTTCTTCCCCTCCTCGTGTTGCGACGAGAGTGAGCTCCCTCCCTCGTGTTCCTGTGGCGGGATTCGGAAACCTACGGGTGCGTTGCTATGGCGATGATCTCCCCGGGGTTTGGGGGGTGGCGTGCTGACGTGCTGCGGAGCTGGAGTCTGACTTGTTGCTAAGGCTTCGTATGGCACGTCCGCTCCGCTGCCGCAGACTGACACCCTGTCGCCCGGCAACCACGCCCCCCACCCCCACACACACACGCACGCACATCAAAACCTGTCTCGAACCCAGTCCAGCAGTAAAAGGCACTGGTTTATACTCCACATTCTAACATCTGGTTTCCAGGATGGGCGAGTGGGTGAGAGAAAACACACGGGCCAGCCGGGTCACTTCCTACTGGGGAGGGGGGGGGTTTGGGGGAGTTGGGGGCACCTGCCTCCCGACGACACTACCAGTCTTTGTTTCCATCACGAACAGTCTGCTGATGGTGGAGGCAACCAGATATGTAAACGTCGACAAGGCAAAGACAGAATCACTGTGGAACACGAGGCCGTTGTGTTGGCTGCTCCTGCTGTTTTAAGGACACGCCCCCACGGAGACCAGTTCAGGTGAACCAGGAGGTTTCAATCTTTGGACCTTTGCTCGTTCTGGATGATGTCACATCTCCACCTCTCCTTAGCCTCATGCTAACAACAACAACAACAATGGCGTCTCCCCCGTTGTTGAATGTGATGTCTTTGTCAGCTCCACCTACAGGTCTGGACCATGTACTACAGCAGATTCACTGGGTTTGTGTGGACCACGCATGTCTGGAGACAATTCCATGTGGACGGAAAACAGGCTTTAAACTGTCCCGTCTCCATGTGGACGTGGCCTGAAAGAGAGAGCGTTTCCAAAGAGGAAAGACGACAAGCAGACGAGAGCCACACGAAGGTGACAAGTCCTTTGGAAGGAGGATGGAGGTGAGTGAGCGCGCTGGAGTGTCGACTGAACCAAAAACTCTGAACGCTCGTTAGCGGGGAAATATTTACTATCTACACAACGATCCGACGACTAATCTTCACGCTGAGGCGGTCTGGTACTTACTCACGTTGGAATGGTTGTCGACAGTGACAGTCAGAAAGGTCAGTTTCCCCCCACTAGCTACTAACAAGAGGTCACAGAAGGACAGGAAGTGATCTGGAGCTGACTGATGGCTCCGGTTGGACCGTCAGCGGGTGTCTGCTGACGTAAAGGAAACAATTTGACATTCTGGGAAACTTGTTTTTGGATTAGATGATTGACAGGTAAAATCGATATACACATCTGAGCTGAACTGATGACAGCCCTACGTCGAACCCTACGTTGACCCTACGGAGGTCCTACGTCGAACCCTACGTTGACCCTACGGAGGTCCTACGCTGTCGTGAGCATGTCTTTCTCATAGCTCTACATTGAATCTTGCAGTCGTGTTTGTTTTTTTTCCTCGTTCTCAGTGTTTTTCTTGGTTTCCTAAAAACGACAGATCTTGTTACCGCACTAACTACAACAAGATTGGCATCATTCTATGCTCACTTGTTCGACCAAAACACCAAAATTGTGTTTTGTCTGTTGCGTTTCCTCCTTGGACACACAAGTTCCACTCTGAGATGAATTGTTCAGTGTTTTCTTTGTTTCCTTAAAGCGACAGCAAATGACAGTGAGTGGATCTTGTTCCTGCACAAGATGACGCCAACGTTTTCTCTCTCTCTTTCTCGTCAACAATCGTCAGTGGTCAGTATCTTCTTGGCGAACACAAAAGCCCCGCTCTACGAGCTGGGAACGTCACGTGATGCAAACAGTCCAATCACAGGCGCCGGTGGAGGTCCACGTAGCCGTGACGACTAGAGGAGAGGCTACGCCATAAGCAACGCCCCAACGCAGACCCTACGCTGTCCATTTAACGCTGTCTAGGTTTGGGTCTGGATTTCACACACAGCGACATGTGACTGTTTGACCGTGTAACAAGCCAACGAAATTAAAAAAAACACAGTCAGT
Source organism: Aeoliscus strigatus (assembly GCA_901007665.1). Classification (NCBI taxonomy): domain Eukaryota; kingdom Metazoa; phylum Chordata; class Actinopteri; order Syngnathiformes; family Centriscidae; genus Aeoliscus; species Aeoliscus strigatus. The sequence continues at coordinate 25,891 of CAAKHB010003583.1, forward strand.
TGTATTGAACATTTCATCCCAAAATGTCAAAGTATTCCTTTTAAAATTGTGTTTTTCCTCTTTGCTTTGTCTGGATTCATGTTTTTCCCACTAAGAACACTTGAAGATGATGACTCAGCCCTCAGCTGAATCCATGGCAGTGTCAGCGCAGCGTCACGTCTTTGGTCCCGGGTTCGTCGCTTATCGTCCGCTCATGTCAGAAACCGCTTCTGGTGCGTTTGTCGGCCAACGCTCATCCACCGTACACACTCTCTCTCTCTCCCCTGCTTCCCTCCGGCTGCACATGCTACCTACTACATGCTACGACCACTCAGCCCAGGGATTCCATCTTCCATTCTTGTTCCTCGTCCGAACATGTTACAGAATCTGAGAATACAAAAATAAAATCCACACAGACCGGACCGCCTCGTTTGTCTCTCCCTCATCGACACGCCATCGTCGGCAGCGGCTCCTCTGCCGGCGAAAGGTGAAACTGAAGATGGTTCTGTGTATGTGTACCCTTCAGAGTCACGGTTCCTCTGGTCCCCTGTCGCTCGGGGTGAAATGCGAATCAGAACAAACGTCAGTAGCTAAAAATGGCTGCATCAGGTTTCAAGTTCACCTCCGTCAGCTGCTTTGAAATCAGTGGATCTCTTTTGGAATGGACCGCTGGAGAATAAACTTCAGCTTAAAAAAAAAAAAAGACGTCTTAACGGAGAGAGCTGGACGCTGCCATCACGTACAAAGTCTCTGTACTGTGTGTGTGTGTGTGTGTGTGCGTCTATGGCTGCTGATGCTACTTGAAGACGTAGTTGATGAGGACCTGGAGGAGGATCAGGAACACGATCACCACGTAGTCGCGCTGCTGGAGGAAGGTGGCCCCCTCCGACCGGCCGGCTGCTCGACTCCGCAGCAGGCTGATGCTCCTGCCAAACATGGGGAGTGGAGGCGTGAGAACGTCTCGTCTCTGTGGCGGGAACACGTGATGTGTCTCTCACCTGTTGATGTCGTCCTGCGTCTGCTTTATGGATTCAATGGCACTTTGAAGCTCGCCGAGGTCGGCTCCTTTCTTCCTCAGACGACTGTTGTGTTTGCCCTTGTGTCCTGGAAGAAAATGTTGAGTCATTCACAGCGGTCGAGCGAAGAGGGGAGTCGCTTCATCTTCACCAGCAGACTTGACCACCAGAGAGCGCTGTTCACCTACTTCTACAGTTTGACTGAGGCCCCTCTCTGAACAAACTAACCTGGAAATCCAAACGTACCGACAGCTTATGTGGACTTTTTTTTTTGCTCGGCACGTATGTGTTAGCTAGCAAAATTTAATTCACACCTAACTCGAAAAATATTTAAAAAGTATAAAAAACACACAATAACATAATTAACTACCAAAAACCATGCAAAACATGATGAACATAAAATAAAATCAAATAATATAAAAATGCCTTAATCCATAACTATTATTCAAGTGTTATTGTTTATAGCAAATTGCTCTTCAGGTCCGTTTGGACGCAACAGCTGTGACTGATCCGACTTAATGCAGCTGTCACCTCCGCGAAGGGGTGTTACAGGTAGTGCGGTACTCTCTGACCATTGCGTAGAAATGTTTGTCACTCACGTTCACTTCCAGAGGAGTCTTGGCGGTCTGGTTCAGGTGAAGAGCAGCCACTTTCTGGGCTTTTAGGCTTGTCACTCTTGTGTTTCCTCTTTGGCACCGTCACCTAACACACACACGCACATGCATGCGCACGCACACACACACACACACACACGCACGCACACACGCACACACGCACACACGCACGCACACACTCTTATTAGTGTTATTAAGTGTTAAGTGTTATTAACATATTAATAGGAACAAAGAAAGAAAAAAACATAAACATAAAGAAAACAAATTCAAATTATTGCAATACACACAATACAAGTGGATTTGCACACACACACACACACACACACACACACATTAAGAGAAACAAACACGCTGTAAACAGAAAGACAACCACCTTAAATACTGTAATGGACACAACACATGTTACAGGTTTCTCTCGTACGCAGACAGACAGACAGACAGAACGCAAACACAGAAGTTGAGATGAACCGAACCTGCCAGGAGTCGGTGTGGGGAATGGAATCTGAGAGCGGACTACAGTCCTTTCTTTTTTAATGTGGTGACTTTTCTCTTCTACACAGACTCTTACTAAGACTCGTACGAATCACCAAGATCATCTCAGGGAGTTCAGGTGTGAACACGGCAGAAAGAGATCTGATCAGCGCACTGACTTCACTGGCACGTGGTTATTTATTTCAGATTTTTTTTCAAAAACAACAAAACAACAAAACACACACATGAACGATAAACTTGCAATGAAAAACACATTGAAACACTGCATCAGTGAACTGAGCATCTCATCTGACGTCAGCGGAAAGAAACGCAAAGAGAAATGGAGATGAGATCATGGCGCTGTTTCACCGTGTATGGGAGGAAGTCTCTGCCCCCGTACGAAATAAGTTGCGAGCTGACAAGTCCAGCCTGACGCCACGCGTTACACAAAACACTCCAAGAGGTGTAATTCAATCCATGTCACAGAATGAAAGATGACTGTACGTGCAGAGAATAGTGACGGGCAAAACGCTTCTTTTAGGTTTACTGAATCATTAGAATCCATTCAGTAGAAAGATTCATTCGGTAAAAAGATTCATCCACTCCCCTTGGAAATCTTGTCATTTAAGAAATTTCATCAGTGAATGACAGAGATGAAAATGAAAAAGTCGCTAAACTGGAAACACTGTTTCAGTGTCAGTTTTGTTTTCAGTGAGTGATTCATGTCATTCGACTTGTTCGCAGGGAACAAATGAGTCAGATTCACTTGCAGCATGCAGCTGAGCTGTGAAATCTTTTCAGTAAGTGATCCAGTACAGTTGGTTCACCCAGAAAATTCGAACAGACTGGAAGACACTAGTAGAGACGTCTTCCCTCCCATACCCAGAGAACAACAGACAAAGGTGCGAGCAAACCAGAGGTGGATGGACAAAAAAAAAAAAAAGTGGCATCAGCGGCGAAGGGTGTGAAACAGAAGACAATGAAGATGCAGCAGCAGGGGCTGTGGAGGAGGTGGCTGAGACGGCGGAGGATGCTGGGTTTCAGCAGGATGACCTACCTGGCACTTGCAATTGTCCCGCCGCTGCCCCTGGTTACTCAGACTAATAAGACTGCCAGAACGTACCATAGGGGTGCGGTGTCGGACCTGGGTCTGGATGCAGCCGTCTTTCTCAAACTGGATCATGTCATTGAGCGGATCCCACGGTCTGGTGCTGTGGAGCACAATGTCTCATTAGCTCATGTCTCCCATCGCACGTCTGAACCTGACCGCTAGATGGCGCCAAGACACACGGGACAGTCTGACACATGAGTTCACACAAGTGGTGGAGTGGTGCTGGGTTAGACATTCACAGACGCTCTCCTTGAGTGTCTTTGTGTGTCTTGTGTCTTGCACTTCCTGTAAATTGAATGCTAAGTAAAAACCTCTTTTGTGTATTTGTTTTCACATAAATTAATAATTAGGAAGCAGTTTCTCATTAAGTTTATGAAGTGGCTAAAATATATAATGTGACACAAATCGAATCATGTGGTGTTAAGTCCTGAAACGTCCATAGATTTAGTGAATAAACACATCAAGCTAAAGGATCCAAGAAGTTTCTGAATATAATACAAACAAAACTTTGGAGCTCTGTTTTATGATGTATTTTGCATTTTTGATGGAGGAAAAGTGGAAGAATAGTAAAAATAGTGAGTTGTGTGAATTATTTCTTCTTAAGAATCAGATCAGACCCCCTCCTGTTTGTGTTTATAAGAAAAGTAATTACAAGCTCAAACCATGTGGTTGAATATAAAATGAGCAATCATCACTAATTCAACATCATCTTTGTTCAGCACAGCCTAAGCCTAAAAACATCACAAAGTAATAGAATATTAAATAAAATAAAACAATCACTCACTCTGCGTATCTGTAATGCCACTCTCCACCGACAGGGTCCTGCTCGAACAAGGCTGGGACCCACTCCTCACACTTGGCTTTTCTCTCCCGGGCCGATTTCCTCTGACTTTCCTCTAGGATGAATTTCTCGTTGGTGGCTTCGGTCTGGTCCTTGTTGTTGATGGCCCGTGTCACATGCTGCCACAGTCTGCAGACACACAGAGAGTTCACCATTAGGACGGCCGAGGACAGTCGGAGTCAGGACGAACTGACGTGTGGCGCTGTGGGGAGCAACAGAAGGATCCGCTCACCTTTCAGACTCAAACTCCCCCTGCTCCTCCGGGGGGACGGTGCAGCGCGTCAGTCGACTCTGCCTCAGCTCCGCCGTCGGATTCCAGAAAGTATCAACTGTACCAGTTTTCTTGTCGTTGATGAAGATCTCGCTGTCCTGTTGATGACAAACATCCAAATACACTTTTACACTCTTTAACACCCACCGTATCCCTGGGGCTACATTCACGCTAGCATACTTTGAAGTACCGTAATTACAGGACTATTTAACTAATGGGTCTTTTCTCCTTTCAGAGCCGTTGGACTCAGTTCTCCTACCTGGTGTGAATGTTGCCAGAAACCAGCGAGTCATTACCGTAATGACAGTAACTTGGATGGGAAGTGCAGCTTTCAGTAAACATGCCACGTTCTCTGATAATCAAGGTACTTCAGCGTATGCTAGCGTGAATTAGCAGCGACACCGTCAGAGCTAAAGGGTTAACCTCAGCTCATTTAAACAGTGAGACGTCGGCTTCTGTCCAAAACGCTTACAGGAAACGTACAGTTCGTTTTTTAGTTGTTTGGTGTTTTTAGTCCATGTACCCAATACTGAATGTAGCATCCCCGCCGAAAGACTATAACTGATGAACCGTTTTATTTCCGTTCTTTGCTGACGATACACCGTAAACTGACTGTCAGCACTGTCGAGCCACTGTATGAGCTAATATGGCGTACAGAATGAAACATTCAAAGAATTAGCTTGAAATGTACGATAAAGTTATCTAATCTAAGAAAAGAAAGTCTAAAAAAGAATATAATAAAGTTAATGAAAGTAGAAAAAGAAAGAGACGACTGGTCGTCGGTAACCTGAACGTAAGCGACCCTCGTGTCTACAACTTGTAAAATGAAGAACTAATCCATGCTGTAGTTCCTGTTGCTCTGCTTCCTTTCAGTTACTCTCCCTCCTTTTTCAACTGATGTCAACAAACAGTCGTCATGGAAATGTGGTTAACTACCACCTGACAGAAGGCTAAAACGTAGAGCCATTTCATAATAAAGGACAAGTGCGATAGGACTGGATGGACATACAGACACCTGGGTGTGTTCCACCGAATACCACAACGTGCGCTGGTTACACACAAGTAGTAACAAGTAGCACAACAACGACCTTTCAGCGACCTTATATGTTGCCCTGAAAAAGGAACACAACTCGCACATTCGATACAACTGGAACACACCATGAGCGCTGCTTGACAACATCTGCATGTTAGCGTTCTCGCTAGCATTTCGCTAACAAGACAGGAGCTCACCCAGTGTCCCTCCAGAGTTGCCAACACTTCTTTTCCCAACTTGATCTTCCCAGACACCTGGTTGACGCTGTCGCTGCTTCCGAGGAACGGCTGGAGGGGCGAGAGAGAGAGAGAGAGAGAGAGGACAGGCGGAGGGGAGGGAGGGGGGCGTGGAGAGGACGATTGGGAGGAGATTGGAGGGAAGGGAAAGATAAATGTACGCAGGTTTACAAGCTTCAGTCACTGTGAGGGAGGTAGCCACCATCTGTCAGTGTGTCAGACACTGTTTTAATTATCAACCACGTCATCATGTTGGACTGTTTCAAATAAGGGTCAATCAATCGTTTTAAGGCGAAGTGCCTTAAAACCACTTTAAAAACACTTTGATGAACCCCTTAGACCAGGGTCATTTAGCAGAGAAACAGAACTGGATCCTTAATTCATGTTTCCTCATTCATGTCACCTCCCTGTGGCATTTGACTCTTTATTTTTGTCTTTTCATCTCCATTTCTTTTTCTTCTGCAGCATTCCACCCGTCTAAATTCTTGTCATTTCCAAACATGCGTAAAGAAATGTACAAATCCTCCATTAATCCTCCTGGTTAATGTCCCCAGTGCAAAAGGTTGTGATGGACATTAGAAAAGTTCACCTGAAGCTGAACTACATGTGCATTAAGTGGGTTTTAACACACAGCTGTCATCCAATCAGAGAAGAGTATTCACGCAGACCATGGGATAAGAGAAGTATTTATGCTTCTGCATCAAAATGAAGGCGTAGGGTACAGCGTAGCTTGACGTGCTCCTCTCCAGAAATGTAACTACGCGTCACGTCTGATTGGACTTTTTGTGTCACGTGACTTTCTCAACGTGGAGAGGGAAAACAGAACTGAAGTGAGTTCGTGTGGTAACAAGATCAGCTCACCTTCAGTTGCTATCGCTTTAAGGAAACAAAGAAAAACACCAATAACTGGGAAAAAGAAACTAAACACGGCAGCAAAATTCAACATATTCGCATAAACAGGGCTTTATGGAGATGAACTGACATGTCCGTATCAGTGTGTCTCTGACATGTACCTGTCGCTAGTTGATGCAGGGGGGCGGGGCAGGAGGTGAGTGGAGGTTTGGGATCAGGGAGTGTGAAGCAGTGGGACGATGGAGGAGGTGATGGGGGAGTGAAACAGTCGGGAAAAAGTCACATCAGAAACAAAATAAAACAGCCAGCACGTCTTGAACTTGTTTCAGTGAGTGACCTGAAGGGATCTGGTCCCTCTAATCCGGTCCACAAGCACAATTACTGCACATTCAAGTTCATTTCAGATGAGGTTGGACAGTCGAGGCCACTTTACGGTTCCATTATAGTGCGTTCCAATTACTGCTCGTTGTACGAACAGCGGACAGGAAGTTGCCCTGTCCACAGAATACAAACTGATGCAAACATTCCCTCTTCCTGTTTGTCAGGATGTGTGTGTGTTTCAATGTCCCTGTGTGTCGTATACTTTCCCTCTATTGCATTTTTCTGGGCGCACAATAAACAAACAAACTTGCCCCGACTGTGATTTTAAATCAGTGACATCATCAGCGACTTTACTCATCACATTCGAGTCAACTGAAGCCAGACAACCTCTGCTTTGAAAGCAGAGGGCAGTCGTACCTTCAGTTTGAACTCCAGCTGAGCACTGTAGCCTGTTTTCTCACATGCGATGGTGATCTGACCCCCCAGCTCCAGGGTCATGGTGCCATAGAGGATTCCTGCAGGATTCAGAGACAGAAACACCATCACTACAGCCCTCACCGCTGGACTTCATGCATCTTTTACTAACTCTGGGACCTTTGGAGGAAAGGATGAACTCTGACCTTTACAGTGAGCGTAGGGCATGTTCATCACATAGTCTTCTCCTCGGTTCAGGAAGGTGAGTCGAGCCTCCCCGTCCAGTATGGCTGACAGGGAGTTTCCTAAAATAATAATAATAATAATAATAATATTTATTTACAGACACAGTCAACAATGCGCGTGTGCGTGTGTGAGTCTTATTGTGATTACAAACAAGTTCATGAAACTGCGTGTGGCTTTCTCTCAACGGACAAAAGAGATTTGAAAGATTTCTATTCAAAATTAAACAAAATACCAATAAAACCCCAAAATAAATAGGATGAAATACAGAAAAATACAATGCAAAATATGAAATATGAAAAAGATCAAATACAAAATATACATAGGATAAAATAAAAAAACATTTAAATAAAAAATTAGATACACTGTAAAGCTAGGATTACCAAATATACTTTCAGAGTAGTGTGTGTGTGTGTGTGTGTGTGTGTGTGTGTGTGTGTGTGTACCATAGAACTTGGACTTGGCCAGGATGCTGCCACTGAGGCAGAAGCCGTCCTTCCTGTTGCTGACATAGAAGGCGGACACTGGAGGATGATGGGAAACCTGAGGGAGTGTTGCAAAGTCGGCGTCAGGACGAGACGTTGGACCTTTGGCTCCGCCGCCAGTAATAAAACCATCACCCCGATGTGGTGTAACGCTGTGTGCGTCTGTGTTACCTGCTCCGCGATGTAAAACGTCTTGCTGTTGGTCTTCTGGTGGAGCCACATGCAGCGGTAGGTCTCTCCAATAATGGGGTTGTACGGCTTCTTCAGACCCTGGAGTTTAAGAGTGTCAGGTGAGTGTAACCAAACAAACGAGCACGTTCAGGTGGGATGTTGATGGCGAGTTTGGACCTTTGGCTTCTTGTAAAACCCAGAGATGTACCACTTCACCACCTTCTTCATGCGGTTGTAGGCATTCTCCTCAACTGCAGCTCTGAGAGGAAAACACAGGGAGCAGCTTAGACGACAGAGATGTTGAGGTTTTCATCTGTAGAATCTCAGCAGTGGAGTCACGCAGAATATGAACGCAAATGAACGGTTTGTTCCGATTCAGGAGCCCTGTCCCCGTCGCTTGAAGGAAATGAAGAAAACCGTGACTAACTGATCTCACTTTGGTGTCTGCGAGCACATCCAGTGGTCCCGAATGTGATGTCTGATTGAGAAAAGCTGGAGTTTGTGCGCTGACAGGATGCACTCACGTTCAGTCATTATCGCATGAAGGAAACACACAGAAGCATAGGAAGGCCTTCACGGGGAACACGGTGTGGGAGGGTCTTACTCTGACAGGAAGTCTGCGTGGTAGTAGTAGTCTGAGAGTTTGTCCAGAAAGGACCTCTGCTCCAGGATGAATGTGGGCAGCACCACCTTGGACAGATCCATTCCGGGCCGAACCTGCTTCAGCAGAGTCCATATGAGAGATTTGTTCTCCTCCGACACCGTCTCCGTCTGGGCTGCCTCGCCGGCCTGGACGGGGAAGCACAGAGATGGGACACTGAGCAAAGAAAGCCTCCACGGGACTGTGAAAACGCCGCAGCGAGGAGGTTTGAATGATCTCCAGGCTGTAAACAAGTCGTCTGAGCTGCAGTAGGTGTTTAATTAGTGAGCTGTCAAACTCTGATTGGATCGTTATGGAAACGAGCTCTCACACTCGTCATCACACCTCCGCAGTCAGACGCCAGCCTACACAGGATGTGAAGACGCTCTGTCCAGAAAGGGAACGTGTCTGCACAAGTTTATTCCAAATAAAGTAACTTGAAACACCAAACTAAAGCACCGCAAAAGCTCCTATACAACTCCTATACAAAGATGTCTTATGTCTTATTTCTGTTCACAATGTCTCATTTCTAACTATAAAAATGTCTATACACTTAAAATAAGACACATCACCTGAGAAAGACACTTGTTTTTAGACATGTTTTACTTGTTCCAAGCAGATTTTCACTTGAAATTAGTAGAAAGTTTTGTCAGCAACATTGTTTTGCTCACTCCAATAGTAGATTTTTCTACTTTTAAGTGAAAAATATCTAAATACAAGTCACTTTTTCAGGTGATGTGTCTTATTTTAAGTTTAATGAGATGTTTTAAACTAGAAATTAGACATTTTTATGAGAAATAGAACAAATATTCTTTCTAAGATTTTGAGAACTCAACTCTATCGGTGAATTTCCACATGCTCTGGTGTTTCTCTTCGTGGTTTTGTTAGCATAGCATTTCATGCTACTGTTTTGAAGACACGGTCACGTCCTTGCCCTCCGTCCAAAAGTTAGCATGTTTGTTAGCATGTTTGTAGCTCACGCAGACACGCCCCACGTGGGTCGTCAGCTCGCAGCTGATTGGTCAGAGCATTAGTGACGGCCTGAACCTTTATCAGTGACTGAACAGGTTGGAGGTCAGCACGTCTGTGCCTCCTACCTCTCCCAGCTCCTCGTGGGACTGCTCCAGGTAGGAGGTTTCCCGCAGATGTTCGTTGGGGTCCAGGTCGATGTACGAGTCATCCTGGCGCTCTGACGTGTCGCTGTCGCTCTCCTCGCTCTTCTCCAGGCCCTCTGGATCCGACTCCTCGTGGTCCTGCTCTCCCTCCCTGTCCGACTTGTCAGAGTAAAGATCGGGGTCTTTCAGATGGTCGCTGTCGTTGAACCTGGAGGAAGGGTGGGTGTTAAAATGGATAAGAAGAAAACGGAGGATGTATGTTTCAGGTGAGACTCACTGGAAGCCGTGCATGTTGTGCGCTCGCAGGAGGCTGTAGAAGTTTATGGAGTGTTCTCCTCCGGACACCACGGTGCTCGTGTCCTCCTTCCCCTCACGGATCATCGTCCTCTTCAGGAGGCTGGAGCACTTCAGGGCCAGTTCCAGCGCGTCCATCCAGCACCGGCCTGGAGACAGAGTCACACGATCAGCCCGGCTCCATTCCTACATCCATCATCCAGTCCTCATTCTTCCATCGTTCAACCAAGTGCAGGTCGGATATCTGAGGTGGAGGGGGTGTTCTGTTTGCGACGTACTGCGAAGCAGCAGGAATAAATTCTCATCCAAGGTGCCTCAGACAGTGTTGCCCCCTTCGCCAACGACTCCTTCAAAAGAACGAATCCTAACTGAGTCAGACTGGAAAGATTTGTTAATGTCACAGTTCAGCAGAATGAGGCTGAGAACTGCTGCGGGTGAACCTGATTCATTCGTTCCCTGTGAACGAAACACTCCACGAATACGACAAAAACAAAACTTACACTGAGAACGAATCTTACACGCAGCACACGTACCAATATTTTTTAACAAATCTTTTCACTGAATGAACTCTAGTGATTCAGTACAGTGTGTATCAGTGCACAAAGACCGGCGGTAGGTGGACGTTACATCTGACAGACGTGTGATGAAATGACAACCAATGTTTCACATTCTGTGATTATCAGATAAACAGACTCTCACCGTCTGACTCGGACGCGGCGCGGAATATCAGGTGGCTGCTGGGTAACGGCTGCGTGATGGAGCCCACCGCTTCTCCTTTCGGACCCTGCAGACACAACACACAGATGTCAGGTGGGTCCTTCTCTTTGAATGCGTTCTGTGCACAGGAAATGGGCTACGAGAGCGGAATGTGTGTCTCAGTGATTTGATTTCTCCCAGCAGGTCAGCTGGTTGCACAAGGTATCTGGATGTGTAATGTCCTGATTTAAAACCCAGCTCTTAATTATGCACTTTACGTGCTCGTCTGTCGGCTCGACAACAGACTGTGTTTTTGCTAAAAGCTTTTCTTCTCCTGTCGTTCGACGCTGGAGAACAAAAACACCGATCAGCACCACAAACATTGTCTGTCTCTGGCTGTCAGCTTCCAACGCCGCCATGATTACTGGGCAAGTGTGTGTCACACTGCACCGTATCATTAAAGGGGCACTCTGTGATTTGATGGAATTACAAATGAGGCTGTTTAGTTTCATATTACAAGATATTACAAGACGTTTTCAGAAACTTTTTCAGAAATTACCTGTTTTTTAAATAACTCTAAATCAAATAAGTTTAGTTTAGTTTTAGAAAAAAATATATTCCTATGATAGAAAATAAAATCAAATAACTGGTTAACAACTTGGATAGGCTGCCCAGCCCCCCGAGCTGCTGTATTTTCTGACCTTCACGGCCCAGATGGACTGCTCCAGGGGATGGAAGAGCTTGAAGCAGAAGCCGTCCTTCTTGGAGGGCCTCTCGATCAGCTCGCAGGCATTGAGCAGCACCGTTCCCACCCACTGGCCGTTCTTGTGGGTTTTGTAGATGAGCAGGACGCCTGGTTTCAGCACGCACCACAGTTTGGTCCAGCTCTTCAGGGTTCCACGGATCTGCAGAGCCCAGTGACACATTAACGTCGGGCGGCCTGAAAGCTCATCCCGTCGGAGTTCTTCTCTCCAGACTGGATCAGGGAGTCTTCACCTTTAACCAGTCGGCCATGACGATGACTGAAGGATCCGTGATGGTGCTGAGAAGTTCCTTCGTTGCCCTTTTCTTCTCTTCCCTGTAATTCTTCTTCTGTACCTGCAGGGGCACAGCAGCAACCAAGCTCCAAGTTGGGAGAATAAATATTCCCTCTTTATTAGACAAGAATACTAGAATACTAATAGACAAGCTATTTTTCTCATCTATTTTGGTATTTTACTATTTTAAGTGTTATTTTCCCTCAGTGTAGTGTTTGTTTTGTGTTTTTGCAGTGTGACAGAATGTGTAGGACGTCAGTGTAGAAAAGATGTAACCCGCTGTGAGGATCACGTACCTTGAGGGACTCTTTCTTCGTGAGCTTCCCTCCAGATGCTGACACATCCTTGTCGGAGCCATTGTACAGCTTTGTTTCTGACTGCAAACACACGAGCAAAAACATCATTAAAGCTTCATAAGGAACACAGCTTTCACCACATTCATCCTGGGAGGACCTGGGAGTTTTTTTCTTTGTTCCCTCTGTTGTTAATCCAGGAATTTGTTTTCTAGCTACACTAGATGAAAACTTCTTTAATTACTAATCTACAAAAAACCTCACACCCAGCAAGCTAAAAATAATCAAATGGAAAATGACATCACAACACAATCGAGGTAATACTTGAGATCATCAAGTATTCTCTGTTTCCAGTCAAGATTATTTGCTTCCCCGGTAGCCCAAACTTAGCTCCTTTAGCCGAGCACGGCCTATAAATGCCAGCTCAGGTGTGTGTCTGCCAGCTCGGCTCACAGGCCAGTTGGACTAATGAGAAGAAGTAGTGTGGGATCCTAAAGCAGAGCTGAAGCTTAAAGCCTTAAACCACCCACATGGCTTCAACAACAAGCAGCTCGTCTCTGACTCCTGAGAGGATTCACGGCTGCAGCTTCTCAGCTGAGTGAAGATGCACAACCTGAATATCAACCCTTCATAGGGTCACTCTCTAGATTTATTTCTGTTCATATACTTATGTCAAGTACATAACACACATATACGTGCATTTGTGAACATTTTTTTTGGAAACTGTAATAATTTCATTTTCTACATGCTTTGCTGTAGAAAATGGTAAAAAAGTTTGTGTTTAAATGTAGAAAACTGCCACACTGACGTCACCACAGACGCCACAAGACATCCTCCACTTTCACGAGCGTGAAAAGCATCATGTGTTTGCGTTACCTTGCTCTTGGATATTGAATGTGTGTCTTCTCTCAAGGGTAGAGACAGGAGATCCTCCTTCCCTCTGTCAAAACCTGCAACAAAAGAAACGACTCAAAGTCAGAGCAGCGTTTCCCCAAACACAGGATGGACCTGGGCGCAGGTAGACCACTAGAAATAGTAGAAATAGAAAGAAAGACAGAAGAAAGAGAAAGGGAAAAAGAAATATAGCCTTTATTGGGCACATTGACACATACGTGTCCCATGTTCTTCTTCTTCTTGTAGCTGATCCAAAGAAAAAAGTGAGTGTCTTCTCTCACTCTCACTCTCTCACTCTCACTCTCTCACACGCACACGCACACTCACACTCACACTCTCACTCTCACTCTCACTCTCTCACACACACACACACACACACACACACCTGACGTCGGCAGAGAAACGTTGTTGTGTCATTTGTTTGCACACAGATCTTAACTCACTGGAACATCAGCTGTCCCAGTGGACCATCTGCACCCACTTCACACACACACGCACGCGCACACACACACACACACGTCACCATGCCAACTTCAGCTGCAAAACAACTCAAGGGCAACTCACCTACTACAGAACGCCACAAGAGCGACCATGACTCATCGTCCCTCGTTTTCATTCAACGTGTGTGTGTGTGTGTGTGTGTGGAATGAAGTTAATTAGACTCACACTGTTTTGGAAAATGTAATTTCCGTTCTTTCTT
>CAAKHB010003583.1:39637-53550 GCA_901007665.1 Aeoliscus strigatus
CACCTGACGTCGGCAGAGAAACGTTGTTGTGTCATTTGTTTGCACACAGATCTTAACTCACTGGAACATCAGCTGTCCCAGTGGACCATCTGCACCCACTTCACACACACATGCATGTGCGCACACACACACATGCATGTGCGCACACACACACACGCACGCGCACACACACACACACGTCACCATGCCAACTTCAGCTGCAAAACAACTCAAGGGCAACTCACCTACTACAGAACGCCACAAGAGCGACCATGACTCATCGTCCCTCGTTTTCATTCAACGTGTGTGTGTGTGTGTGTGTGTGGAATGAAGTTAATTAGACTCACACTGTTTTGGAAAATGTAATTTCCGTTCTTTCTTAGACAGAAAAGCTGGTTTCCATAGAGTGTGACATGCATACTTTTACTGTTAAGAACATAAAAAGAGAATCGTTTGTTGCGGCGACAGCAGCATTGTCTGTTTTAGGAGTTTGTAGTCGGGGGGGAAAAAAGCCGCTGAAAGGTTTGTACACGAGTGGCCTGATGACACAAAAAGCCATCATCTCCTGGGGCGGCTTGTAAATCTGTTACTTTGGCCTCTGTGCGCTATTTCGTTCCAGCCTGGGACGTACTTACCTTACATGGAGTTAAGCTGCATTTCTAGTAAAGTGTACAACAATTATAATCCTGATTTCAATATTTTCTTTTTTTTAACAAAATGGCAAACACGTTTCACATAAAAGGTGAAATCAAAGATGCACCGCAGCAGCGTCTCCAAACCAAATGAGTCACGCTCCTTATTATCAGAGGAGAGTGGTTTAGAAAACAAGAGCCGGTCTGAAAGGAAATTAAAATCCAGTCGCTGCATTCATCAGAGCTGCAGCCGCAGCCTGGAGGGGGCATGTTCCTCAGTTGTCTATTTTATTAGATTGGAACAAATTCAAAATACATTACCCATTGCTTGTGACTGCTATTCATTCACCTCCTAAGCGTACATTTTTCTTCCTTGTCTTCCAATCCTATGTGATTGCATTGTCTGTTTTGTCTTGTCTTTGTGTTCATTTCCTTCTGCCCTTGTAAATTAGAATTACAAGTATTTATTGTGATTATGCAACAGGAAACTGCTCCTGTTGGTGCATGAAAAACAATGCAAGAGAAAAAACCCTGAATTGAATTAAATTAACAAAGGGCAACATGTGCGAGAGTGACATATGATCTGTTCTAAAAAGTATAATCAGTACTTATTATTATCATTATCAACGAGCCATTGTGAATGAGACGGAGTCAGACCTCACAAACCCTGGATATGTCAAACTAAGCAGGAGAAGAAGCAAACAAAAGATTCCACTGAGAAGCCTTTGGGTGTGTAAAAAGAAAAAAGATATCTGAGTATATAAGTCAAATAAAACAGAATGAGTAAGTGCACCAGCTGTCGCCTGCAGTCATCTGTTAGCTGAGTGTCTGAACATGAGAAAAAATGGAGCATGGCTGACGCACACAACACGCCGTGACTCAGAAAAGGTCTGGCGGCTCACGTTATCTGTACAGCTGGAGGAGAACAAAGAACACAGCTCGTATCTGGAGAGGTCTTCGGCCCAAATCCCCTGGCACACAAAGGTCTGAGCACAGCGAGACGACGAGTGAAAACCTCATCGACTGCTGCTGAGCTGCCCTTCAGCCCTACCCACAGCGGAGACTACGGCATGGACCGCAGCTGTGCACACTTCCAACGCTGTGGAATTAATAAAGGTTAAAGAGGAGCCACGTGTGGAGGTGGAACACAGCCCATCCGGTCTCCTAAATGCTGCAGAGGCTGCCAGCAGCTAGCGCCAAACAAACATCAGTGATTCCACAGAAGAACGCTGAGGTGATTCTGCTATGACAGACGTCTGGTAGATTTATCCATCACATCCGTCACATCCGTCGAAAAAGGTCTGTGGCATTTATGGAGGGTCAGCAGTGAGCGCTACGTGTGCTAATTTTAGAAATCAACATTTTTGTGAATGTTAAAAAACACTGTTTTACTCTCAAAGAACTTGCAGATAAATTCGTGATGGGGAAGACCGTTCTTTCAGGTGGATTGAATCAGTTCAGTAAAAAGATCTGTTCAAAAGATTCATTCAAGAGATTCAAAATAAAAAGATCCATTCAGAAGACTGGGCCAAAAGATTTGTTCAAAAGAGTCATTCAAAAGATGCGTTCACTGTTCAGGGTTTTGTGGTTTGATAGTTTATCGTACTGAAGAAGATGAGACTTTAATTGCTGCCTCGTTCTCATCTCTGAACTGATGCGACCTCATCTGGGTCCCATGATCTGTGAAAGAAACAGAGTCACAGGACCTCAGCTCGCTGTGAATCAGGTCTGTTTGAGTGCTGACGAACCACAGATGGATCCACCAGAGATCTGACAGGATGAATGAATCGAACATTTACAAACTTTAGGAACTTATTCCACAATCATCAGTGGCCGTTAGCAGCTGACTGACAACCAGAGAACTTTGACGCTCTGCTATATTCAAATGGAAGATTATGGGAAAGAAGAAAAAAACAAAACAAACTAAAAACAACTCTACAAATAAACAGAAGCATTACGAGCTGTGATCCCATCAGCTCAGTATTCATTTTGGCTAACACTGCTGTCCTCCAGCGTCTGCTGACAATCCAATGAAACAACCCGTCATCAGAGTTCCTGTCCAATGTGGTGGTGATGCTCCGTGGTCCTCCACCCAGCTAACTATGCTAAAAGCTGCTTACATGTTTTTTTTCACCGCTTTCAACTGACACCAGCTTGCAGTTAATGTGTCGCTTGAGGAGAGTTAAAAAAAGGGTCAGGTTTCATGAAGAAGTGTCGAGAAGTCACCTCGCTTTCACACCCTCAACCAGCCAAACGACACACAACTGTTCCTTCGTTTTGTTTCTAATGAGGAAAAAGATTTCGTCAGAGCTTGTGTTGGATGCTCTCTAGTCAATTCGGTATCTAAAGGAACATTGCAGCATTTAGCTCATGTCCATCATGGAGAACACACACGTCCCTTCGTGCGGGGGGGGACTAGTCTATCACACACACAAAGTGGTACCACAGGGTCTACTAACGGGCTCCCGACTCGTCCACGCTCGCCTGCACCCACCTGGCAACGAAATGGGTGACAGCTCGTTATAGCCCCCGAAAGAGGCATTGCGGATGAGTTTGCGTCCATCCGGGTGTGGGGGTCGAAGCGACGTGCCGCCACACGTGGAGAAACGACGGCGACTCAGCAGGCCCTCCTCCTTCATCATGGGGCCGGTGGCCGGTGGCCGGCTCCCTCGGACGGGAGGTGTGGGTGGGGAAGTTGTTTAAAAAAAAAAAAAAAAAAACACTCAAGGATGGCGGGTCAAAGTGTCCGATCCGTCCCACGCAGCTACAGAGGAGTGGAGTGAACCCACACACACACACACAGACACACACACACAGCTCAGACAGCAGACATAGGAACAGCAGTGTGCAGCTTCCTCTGTGCTTCCCTCAGCTCTCTGCTCCCTCTCCAACACTGGAGTGTGTGTGTGTGTGTGTGTGTGTGAAAACGCAGCCGTCTGTGAGTGCTTAAAAATGCGTTGGGCCCCTCCCACTCGCTCTCCTCCGCAGGGACCATGAGAGCTGCATCTCAGATTGGAACCTAGCACTTGTTCTCGACAACTCCTCTTTTCTATTCTGCCTCTCCGAGCCCCCCCTGCCTCCTCTCTCGACTTTAATTCATCGTTTCTGATGAGCAGGGGACATTTCACCACTCCTGAGTCTTTTAGCGACGCATTAGTCACAGAGGTCTGTGGGGTCTATGACATCAGACAAGCTTTTTAATGCTTTTTTAAAAGACGGGGTCGGTCGCTCTGCTCGGCCTTAGGAAATAAATGCATTATTGAAAAGTCCCAGAGTGACTGTGATGAAGACGAATGTCTCATCGATGGGCTGTGGGGGTTCGAGCTGCTGATGAACCTCCCCGTTATTGACCGTTCCTCCGAGGAGCCAATGACTGCATTTACGTTCAGCTGCTCTGTGCGATACACTTTCACTTTAAGTAGCAGTGATGACGTATAAATCAGATTGAACCTCTCAATCAAACACTCTGCAGCTACGACGATTCAGTCAATTCATTCCGTTTTTCAATAACAGACAAGAACTCGCCAACAGACCTCGGACGCACACACATGCATTAACAGCAGTGAAATGTCCCTTTACTGAAATGCAAACGTGACAGAGAATTGATCGGCAGTCAGAGGCTGGGTTAGGCTGGGGACAGAAGGAAGCTCCTGTTCACACCAACGTTTCCATGGCCGAGTGTTTTCTCCTCGAAAGTCCAATCAGAAAAAAACAAAACAACTTCAGATTTACAAGGGGTCAGATGAAACATCCCACTGCTCACTGGTGTCATCTTCATCTTCCTGTCCCAAACACTGAATACAAACATCATATCCAGACACAATCCACCTAAAAGTCACCTGAGAACAGTGTTGTAGTCAAGACCACCTAACCCACGAGTCAAGACCAAGACCAGAGCCAACTAGGACCCAGACTTTGAGGGAATGGGACCGAGATAGTTAAGACAAAACCAATGTGGGACCATTTCACTATAACCCTTTATAAAGATGTGACTAAATGACCCTTCCAGTCCGTCCATGTGAACGACATCTCTGCAGCCGTAGGCAGTGTCGTCCTTTCTCCCTCATCTTTTCCAGGCAGCTTCAAAGAGAAGAACGTTGTTTGTTGTATTGCATGGACCTCAACAAGGTGGTCTTAAGACCAAGACTGATGTGGAGCGTTGGAACAACTCTACCTGAGATCTACTACGGGTCAAAAAGAAATCACTCAACCTCCAAATACCAGACTTTGTGTTGTGAATCCTGGAGCTTCACAGACTAGACATCACTGTTCTCGTTCCCGATGAGATAAAAACCTCAAAAATCAACCTGCGTTCATGTCGTCTGATCCCTGCAGCAGATAAATCGGAGCTCTACGAGTGTGTGTCTCCTGCTGTTGGCAGCATTTGAATAAAACACGAGCTTCTCTTCAGAGGGATTCCATCAGTGTTAAAAGACCTGTTTGTATCTCTCAGCTTTGTGCCATTCTGAGGACTGATTATTGGTCTTGTACCAGCAGCCACACCGATGATGAGACGGTGAGGGAAAGCTCCGAGAAAGTGACTTGACTTACAGGAAGAGGCTGTGTCTAATGAGGTAAAGTCACTGCAGACGACACGTCACCAGCAGACAAACATCTCTGATCTTATGTAAAGGCTCAGAGGAGGAGACCCTGTAAGCTTGGGATTAGCTGGACAACAAAGCAGATTTTCCAACACTGTCCCAGGGTATGTTCTTCTGTGTTTCGGTGAGGAGAAGTCCAAAACTGAAGAGCCACGACAGCCCTTGGTGAATAACAGTCCTTTTTACGTTGGTGTGAACTTCCTTCTGTCCCCACGAGTGCTTCCTCCAGACTCAACGGCCACAGGGTGGAATCACATCAACTGGGACGCTAACAGGCTAATCACCCGATGCTACTTCATACTCTACCTTGCGTTATTTTCCACAAAACCTTTAAATCAAGTGTCCTGAGGTCAAGTTTCAGTGTTTGAACCTCCTGACTCATTCTCAAAGCGCCGCTGGTTCACATCCACAACACCAGAGCCTGGTCCCATTGTCCAGAACATCCTCCATGACGATGCTCCGCGTTTATCTACAGCACGTATCGACACGCCGCAGAGTGTCTGAGCGCACGACCGCTCACTGGATGAGGGCGCAGGCAGAAGGAGGAGCGCCGGACATGTAGTGGCTGAAGGAGCAGATAAGTCCCGCCCCCGACCATGTCGTTAACCCCGTCTGACAGGACGTAATCCCAGATTTAAACTGGGTTTAAATCCATGTTGACCCCATCTGCTCTCATGCTCTCACAACGCCATGCTTTTCATCTTGACACTTCCTGTCGCCGTGTTCATAAACCCTACCCACACACACACAAACAGACACACAGACACACACAGACACACACACACAGACAGACACACACACACACACACACACACACCCCGTCTCTTGACTGACCATTGATCTGTCATGACTGACTGACAGGTCGACTCTCAGAGGCAAGACGGCGCACATGAGTACTAGTGCAGTTAGAAAAGCCAATTTGAGAAGGCTGTCAAACAACCTCCTGGGTTGTTTTTGCCCACAGTGACTCATGAGGAAGATGAGGCAGTCGGCAGAAACCCATCACGACGTTTGCACAAATCTAACGACATGAAATTACTTTACTATTACGGATCTAAAAATCAAGACCGCTGACAATCTTTCACGAAAAAATAAAAATCTTTGCTCACGCTGCAGCTTGTGCTCACTGCTCGCGCCACATTTAATGACATATATTGTTTGAAAAATGTTCTCATTTAATGCAGTCAACGACTAGTCATCATCAGATTACTTTACAGGCAACACACAGACAGGAAGTACATATTAAACTAGTCTGAACTAAGTCTAACTAGGACCATTCAGTTGTTGATTATCTATGATCTGTAATGATATGAAATGTGTGGAATGTAATTTCGAAATGAGGCAGATAGATCTGATCTGAAGGACAATAAAGTCCAAAGTCTCCCTCTGGTGGTCGAAGCAGGCTAATAGCTCTACCTCCATCTATCCATCTATCCATCATGGAACACAGGCACATTCACCCAATCACATTGAGGCAGCGAATGGTCAGCTATGAACACTATGTCTCCACACATACAAACCAGCCAGCGCCGATCACGCCCCCACCCAGACACACACCGACTAGAAATAAGATGTTTATTTATAAAGGAACAAATCCCTCAAACATCCACCAGAAGGCGCTCTAACACAACAATGAGTCTGACGCATGCTGGCTTTGAGCTGAGTGTTCCTCATCTGAGGACCGTGGAAGGAAGACAGAGTACCCAAAGAAAACCTGAGCCCATGACTGTATATCTGTAGCTGTGAGGCACGAGCACCAACTCACCGTGGCTGAAGCTGACCCCTGGGCTGAGGGTGGAGGGCGTGGCTGCGTGCTCCCTGCTGGGTGTCTGGAGCCCCGCCTCTCGCTCCTTCACCTGGCGCTGGCTCATCCTGCCTGGGGTCAGAAGGACGGCGTCATCACCGCACACTACGGCAGCTACACACAGACACACACACACACACACAGACACCGGAGAGACACATCAGACACGTCTGAGCAGCATCTGCTACGTCACGTCACAATCTGATATAAACCACATTGAATAATCTGGCAGTGATTTCTGTTTCAAACACCTGTGTGTGTGTGTGTGTTTGCATGCACTGCTGGGAATAATAAGGCAACATGGACGTCACAGAGACATGACTGAATAAAATTATGATGATTCTGGAAGTGGACATTTTTCACAGACTGTAGAGGTGTGTGTGTGTGTATGTGCGTGTGTGACTGACCAATAACCACCACCCTTATATAACATTATGTAACATAACAATTGTATTTCATGAATTATTGTGCTGAGGGAAACGGCTGACGGACCAGCGGAGGTCACTGACCTGGAGCTCTGACAGTCATATACCAAAGATTCTAGTACTGATGCAGCTCTTCTATTTTCTATCTTGTAATATTTTTTAGAAGCAGTTCTGTTTTCACGTGAAAAGTTTCACGTTTAAATTCAGTTCATCCGTCAAGATGCTTCCTGGAAGCTGGTGAAAATGTTCAAACCCATTTCTGTTTGCGTCCCCTCCACCCACAGAGATCAGCCCGTCTCCTGACTGTGTGCGCTGCTCTTACCCGAGGACGCATGGTGCTCTCTCAACTCTGGGTGGTGCTAGCAGGACGGGCGTGGAGAACAAGAACAGAGGGAGAAGGAAAAATAAAAGTGATAAAAGGGGGAAACAGAGAGCAAGAGGGTCTCAGATAAAGATGGAGGTGGCATCCAGCGTGAGTTGTTGTTGACCGGATGGTGGCAGAGGTGGGTTTGCGTGGGTTGTCGATAGTGGGCAGCGTCAGCAGGAGAAGCCGCAGCCGGACAACAAACAAACACACAAACAACCAAACATGGAGACAAGGGACAAAAAAAAGGGGAAACAAAAAAACATTAGTTTAACCCAAATTTTCACAGAGGACAAGAGCGGAGCGATGGAGGGAGAATGGGTGACACACACAAACACACACCGGTGTTTGTCTTCAACGCAACGACACAGGTCACCAGATGAAATAAATGTGTAGGCACACCCTGTAAAGGATAAATCCAACCTGCACCTGTAATGAACACGAGCGTCCAGCTGCAGCAGGTCGTGTGGATAACGGAGGTCACGGGGCGGATTTGCTAATCCTCCGACAGACAAAACACGAGCTCCTGCAGTTCACAGGAGGACAAATAAAGCAATTCCACTGATTGGATATTGCTCAGATAATCAGGAAGAGGAAACTGAGAGGCAATACTCTGATTGGTTAGAAGCAGCGCAGCCAGTGGATGAGAGGATCAACAACTCCCGAGAGCTTCTTCCAACAATGTGGCTTAGGAAACTGTCACTGAACGTCACAGGTCGAGGAAGGAACACGGAGGAGCATCAACAGAGTGCTCCTTTCATTTAATCTTGGTTAAGCTCATTGTGTCGCCGTGGCAGCGGTACTACAGTGACACGAGGCACACAGGTAGAATTAATGGAATTAATGATGAGGGGTCGAGGGGCAACAGAGTGAATTTTTATTCATTTGTTACTTTATTTACTTAGAGTAAGGTGCTACAAACCGCACTCTTACTATTATATTCTCTTTTGTATAATTATACTTTTTATTTTCCATATTATACAATTTTCTCTGTATTCTTGGTCAGAGGTGATCTGACAAACTAATACATTGTTGTATATAGTATATATTATAATATACATACATATTTGTGCACAAGTCACATTGTTGTTTTATGTCCACACAGAGACAGAACCAGAATAGATTAAAACAGTTTTCCATCCACATGGAATCGTCTCTAGAAACGCGTGCGTCCACACAAACCCAGTGAATCTGCTGTACAACCTCCAGACCTGTAGATGGAGCTGAAACACTGACACCGAAATACATCATCACAGAGAAGAAGACATGGAGCATGAGCTGGAAACAAATATAGGAAGAAGAACATGAACTGAACCAGAAGGAGACGAACAGACACATCACATCCAACACAGGGTGACGCCATTGTTGTTGTTGTTGTTGTTGTTGTTAGCCCTTTAGCATGAGGCTAAGGAGAGGTGGCGCTATGACACAGGAGAAGTGTGTTTTTAGGTCTGCTCCAGTGAAGTATATGTTCTGTTTGACTTGACAGGTGCCGAACTGACAGGTGGCGCTGCAGCACTCATGTGTGTTCCGTCTGCAAGCCTCACATGATTAGTGCTGATTAATCATATTTGTGTGTGTGTGTGTGTGTGTGTGGGTTGGGGGGTTGACAAGGAGACTAATGGAAATAAACATAAATTGTGACAGGCAGCCAGAGAAGGTTTTACACAGCTGGATCACCACATCTGGAAAGTGTCTATTTGCATTTAATGAGCTTCATGGACTAAAACTGAGGCAGGTGGTGTGTGTGTGTGTGGCCGCTAACAGTTCCATGATCCTGTCATTCACGGCTTCTAATTTGACTTTGACTCAAGTTGTGCAGTGGGCATTCCAGCAGCACGTTGCGATCTTGCAAAGCTTCGCAGCCTGTGAACGCTGTCATTTCTTTCAGCTCTCTGAAAGGATGCTGAGTACTTACTCAGTACAAAACACCACACGTTACATAATGATTAAACACCACTCGCAGCATATCTCCGACCTACTTTGGCTCTCGTCGCAGGGAAACTGGAGATAACAGCGACCTTTCCTATGAACTGATGCATTTGCTGAAAACGTGTGATACAACGTTGTCTTCCTGGTGTCGGACGTAAGTGAACAAACAAAGCTCCTGGTGTCATTGGACAGCGGCGCCTGGCGCAGGTTTTATCTTTCATAAGGGAGACAAGGTGCTTGACCTCACACCGGTGTTTCATCCTGACTGCGTGCGGCAGCTGTGTGGAGGTGAAGGTCGTCGCGGATGGACTGAAGATCAGTGGAGATAAGGCGGAGGACACGCTCAGAGAACAGAATGAACACCATCAAACAAACCACAGACAGAAAGACACGTGTCTCAGCCGGATGTGGACAAACAGGACTTCCTGTTTGTCAAACACACTTTTAAATAGGAACTTCCTGTTACACTGCAAACCTGTGAGACAAGTGCTCTGATGTTTACTGTTTACTGTGTCCTCAGAAACACGTCCACTCACAGTGTGTGTTCTCAGAGACACATCAACTCAGTGTGTGTCCTCATAGACACGTCCTCTTACTGTGTGTCCTCAGAAAGATGTCCCTTTAGTGGGAGTCCTCAGAGACACATCCACTCAGTATGTGTAAACAACCCGTGACAGACCCTTCACAGACAGACACGCAGCCCTCAGCTGAGGGGACAGGAAGTGAATCAGCGCAGTGTGACACCCCGTCACAGGACCAGCCTGAGGGACGGCAGCGCAGCACATGACGGAAAACTGATGTTCTCGCACTGAAAGGTCCAACATGTTGACACCTGGACCTACTTCCTGTTCAGACAGTGTGGAGGCACAGACAGAGGAAATGCGTTGAGGGACGTTAGCTCGTTGCTAATACGCCATCTTGTTTGGTTGCGTGCGTTCCTACATAACGACTACAGCATAACGACTACAGCATAATGTTGCCATTAACAACAAATCAAACTGTGACAACGAACCTAAGTGATACAAGGTAAGTTAAAAAAAATAAACAACAACAACAGACAACACTGAGCTACTGAGGCCATTTGGGATTGTGAACTTGGTGTGTGTGTGGGCGGAAGGGGGCAATCAAAAGATGACAAGCCTGAAGTTATTGATTATTGTATCGGTGGAAAAAAACACTTATCCTGCATCTCTACTTCAAACGTCCTGTTCAGTTATGAACTCAGGTTTAGAGGAGTGAACTCACACGAATAACAAGGTCTTGTGTGTGTGTGTGTGTGTGTGTGTGTGTGTGTGTGTGTGTGTGTGTGCGTTGGCAAGCTGCCTACATACAATTATATCTGCACTTTGCAACAAAAGAGGCCGTGGATTATGATGAAGGTGAAATGAAAGGGGCGGAACGCTGGGAGCTGAGCTGAGATGGAGGAACTGGTATTTAATGTGTGTGCACGCGCACACACACACACACTAAAAGCTGTCAGAAACAGCGACCCTGCGTGATTATTACAGCGGTTGAAGAAGATGAGCGCCGGTTATTAGTTACAGTCATGTTTGTTTCAAAAGCCAGAATACAAAATGGAACCTTGTGTTTGTTCTAAAAGCACTTTAACTGCAAAAAAAATCTGTATCTTTACGCATGTGTGTGAATGTTGTGTGTGCGCCCATGGAGCAGCAACTCACCAAGGTTTTCTCAGGCTCCTGTTGGGACTCGGAGGACGACTCCATGGTCATGTTAAACCACAGGAGAAGCTTCAGTGCTGCTTAGACGACTGCATATCTGTGACAGACACACACACACACACAAACACACACAGAATGACACTGTTATGTCAGTGTAAGCGTGTGGATGTTTGCAGGTTTGAAGTGCATCCATAATAAGCCGCCCTGTCAACCTCAGAGGCGTTCAGAAGACTGTTATATATTGGACTGAAATGCAGAAGGGACCTTTGACCTTACGTGGGATGATTTTTTTTGTTTTGTTTTGTTTTTTTCAAGTTATGTGCAGTCAAGTCTCTTCAAAAAGAAGCAGCCTATTTGGAGAGGCTCTGAAAGAAGTCTAAGAATTCTGGTTGTGCTGGCCTCGGGCCGCCAGCAAACAGTTTGTTTGTCTTCGTCGTCATCACCATCATCATCATCATCATCACCGGCAGCGAAGGACGTGGGATCAGCTGGAGCGTCAACAGAGAGCATAGGACTATATAGTTTTGTAGATTTCTCCAGACCAGGTAGAGGAACCATTTTTTTCTGACAGCGAGGGGTCGTATAATTACGGCACTCCAAAGTATGTTAGAAAGTGCATTCAACATAAATGATGGAGAATTACCTATTTTGCATGTTGTTGTTGTTTTTTAAATACACACAAGTGTCACAAGGAGAAAACATTCAACAGGTCAATCGACATCCGACCAAGTTCCTCTGCCTGGTGTGAAGAAGCAGCTAGGAGAAGGAGAAAATCGGGTGAAAGTGGAGAACATCCATGTTGCTGTCATTGTGGTAATCTCAGTCACTCTGTTGCTGGAAGCCAGTGAGTCATTACCGTAATGACTGCAACTGTAATGCCACTTCTCAGCTTTCAGTAACTGTTGGATGTTTTTTTGATGGCACAAATAGTTACATAATTAATAGATGTCACATCAGCATTCAAACATCAGCGTTCTGAGTGAAGTTGAAGAGAAGAAGCAGCTTCATAAAACGTCAGGGCAGGAGGACAAACTGAAGGAATAAATCCCTCCATCCACTCCTCTGATGTGACGCTCCAGCAGCCTCTTGGCATTAGCCAGACACACACACACACACACACACACACACACACACTTCATCTGGCTGTCACTTTCAAGGACCCATCACACTGAGACAGATGCTCTCCACTCTTTCTCAAAAGCAGCTTTGGCAATCAGTCCATGACTCACACTCCGGCCGCCGCACAGGTGGAGGCAGCAAAAAAACAAAAAAACAGGAAGCGAGAGCGCAAGCACATCACGCACATCTGAGGCTGAAATAGATGTGTCCAAAAAATGGAATGCATTAAACAGCACATGGGCATGCACAATTAAAGAATTCATACTATAATACAATACTATGGCGTTAAATGAGACTATTTCACTGTATTTCAGCTCATTGCAGAATTGCTTAGTTTTGCCTTTTCAAGCTCACATTAATTCAAAATATTCAATATACTTGTCGCTCTTACACATTTTCCTTGAACTAACAAATACTTTTGAACTAGCATTTATTCAATGACTGGGAAGGAGCAGGATGAAGTAAACATGTAATACATGCCCCTTTCTTAAAGCTTGTAACAAATCCAAAACCCATAAGTAAAAACAGTTTCATTCAACATTTTTATATAGATTATCCTCTCCTTGTACAACTTCTTAAACTTAAAAATATTTGTACACCTCTTCTCTTCCATTTTGACCCCCACAACAGAGACACACATTTGTTTTCTATTAGTCCGTGCCCGTTGCTGTTTAATATGGAACCTCTTTTCATCCTGTGACAATAAAACAAATAATCTCTGCAAATTTGCAGGCAACAGTCAGTTTCTCGCTGTAAACACAACCGACAATGTCCTTGATTCAGCTAACCCTGTAAATTTAAGCAAGCTTTGATTTAATAAACAACTCATTTGTGTGTTCCCTGAAAATAACATTATACTGAAGGTTCAAAATCAGTTATGGATTTGAAGAACATTTGTGTTTTTTAACACCTTAAATTCTTGAAGAATTTAACTCCTATTCATTCATTCGTTCACATTCACGTTATATTGGACAGTATGACTGGATGCGTGTGTGTGTGTGAGACAATATGTTTGGATTTGTGGTTTAATCTGCGTCAGATTGACCCCCTGAGTTGATCCACGTGCTCTGAGCCATTGTTTTCCAGGGAGCTCGCTGCAGGACCACCACCTGTCACGGCGTCTATTCTAAACTCACACCGCAACATTTGCAGCAGCAGCAGACAGCCCGCAGGCAAACGCTTCCTCAAGCTGGTTCCACATTATTCCTCGCTGTCAAACTCCACTAACGGGATGACGGGAGCGTGGAAACCAAGGCGCAGCACGGGGTGTCTGGGTCTCTGTGGCGCTGTGGGCAGACACAGGGCAAACGCACAGAGGATCCTCAACTTGAGGCTTGGCAGTGGCCCCAGAACAAAGTCTGGGGGGGGGGGGGGGTTT
>CAAKHB010003585.1:2576-19178 GCA_901007665.1 Aeoliscus strigatus
CCCCCCCCCCCCATCAGGACCATCTGGTGACTGGACGTGGACGTGAGATCACAGACGGGAACCACAGACTCATCTCATCTAAAGTTTCACGTCCAAGTCCGAGTCGTCCGTCGAGTGTTTGACGCGTCAGTTTTTCTTCGAGTCGCCGACAGTTTCTTCCTGTTCGGACTCTTTAACGTCAGGCGACACCATTCTGAGTACAGAAGACGATTTCGCTGAGCCAAGTAGGACTCATGTCTCGAGTTCCCACGAGCTCCAGTTTACTGTGATGGTCTTTGACTGGATCACCGGCGCCCCCGGTTGTAGAAAGCAGTACTACACGCTAGTTGGTTAGCATGCTAACTGCAGCACAAAGTGTGAATAGGACTGAAGATAACAAATCACAGTTTTTAAACTTTAAAACAAATGTCAGAATTAAACATGGAGATAAGAGTAGCCAACGATCACTGGTCTTATTTGAAAACATTTATTTCTAAAGAAAACCTGTACATTAGAAATGATGTTTCTCTGTGGAACCTGTTGAACTGGGACGTGTCGTTCAGTCTCTGACGCCGACGGTGGCACAAAGAAACACAAAACCAGAAAAAGACGCTGAGGCCTCGGACCCCCCACCGCCGCCGTCTCTGCCGGTCCGGAGGGATTTAAGAAGTCTCAAACATCTTCTTCCTGTCGGCCTTATCCTCGATGTTCTTACGCCAGTCGCCGACGGCTTCTGTTGGCTGAAAAGCAAACAACAAACTCATGATGTCACAGACAGGTGTGAAACATTCATACGTTCATGAATCACTGTCTCCATTAACCCGGTTCAAATGGGTTTGGTGATGAAATGTTTGAGAACTAGAGCACAATGTTGACAAAGGTAGTTGAAATGTGGCATAGATATTCAGCAAAGAAACAGAAAATATCCACATTTAGGAAGCTACAGTCAAACACTCAGGTAACAGTTAAACACTCAGCTAGCAGACTAGCAGCTAACAAACACTCAGCTAACAAACAGTTAAACACTCAGCTAGCAGACTAGCAGCTAACAAACAGTTAAACACTCAGCTAGCAGACTAGCAGCTAACAAACAGTTAAAACACTCAGCTAGCAGACTAGCAGCTAACAAACACTCAGCTAACAAACTAAAAGCTAACGTTCACCTAACAGCTAACTAGCATTTGGTGAAAAACTAACAAGACAATAAACACAACCCTACTATCTCACCTAAACCTGACATTCATGTTACAGCTGGCTTAGCTCCGTTGTTAGCGACTCCATTAGCTTAACTCTGTTCATGATCAATATCATCAGTGTGGCTTTGACTTCAGCAACACACGAGACAGAAGAAACAGTGTGGACCAACCGCCTCTGGGTGGCGCCACGTCGTCACCTTGCATTGGCAACTAGCTGGTTAGCAAGATGGGGCTAACGTCAGAGGACACCAGCAGGAAACACCGAAGCACCTGGAGTAAAAGTGGGGAGTGATGGACTCACCTCCTCCTTCACCTCCTTCTTGACCTGCTTCAGGTTGGCCCTCAGGTCCATGGTCACCTTGTGTTTCCCTCCCAGCAGCGCCTGCAGCATGGCGTCGGCCGACATACGCACCTTCTTCAGGGCGGGTTTCTTCACGCCAGCCAGCTCCACCACCTTCAGCTTCAGGTCGTCGATCTGTAGACACAGACAGACAGACAGACAGACAGGTCATCGATACAATGAAAGAACCTGTGTGTTTGTTGACTCATCATCCCCACCTAGTGGCTGCTGTCAGAACTGCATGTAGGTAAGGTAATTGAAAGTGAACGTTGTCTGTCAGTTTTTACATAAACTGACTGGACAAATGATTTATTACGACACATTTGTCCCTGATAACAAAAACAAATAAAGTTTGATCTATTTCATAGACTATCTATCTATTATTTATATATCTTTATCTATTTCATAGACTAAAACAGTCATCTTAATGTATTTCTTTTGTTTTGTTATTTGTCTTCTACTTTCATCAGCCATTGATAAGTATTTTATGTAGTATATTATATTTGTCAGTTATTACCTGCACTGATGAAACACGTTTCAGTCAGGTGTATTTCAGATTTCATCAGTCTGCTTCATGTTTTAAAAGACTGTTGTGTTTTACAGGTCAACTTTTCTGTTTAACCCTTTAACACTGACGTAATCGCTGCCAATGCATTGGTGCTAGCATACTTCAGAGAACCATAATTACACAGTTATTTGTGCAATCAGAAAACAGATAATTACAGTACTCCAAAGTATGCTAGCGTCAGTGTATCACTGGGGATACCGTCGGTGTCAAAGGGTTCCTTAGGTACATTCCAAATATCTGAAGTAACACTCACCTCCATGTCGGATTTCTGCACTTTGGCCTCGGCGTCGTATCTCGCCTCATCAATCTTGTCGATGGCGGCGTGAAGCTTCTTGCAGATTTCCTGTTGACAAACAAATAATAAACCAGAAGAAGAAAAACAAGCAAAAATACACGAGTCGCTCGTTCCGATGATGTCAACCGAGTCCGTCGACCCGTGTTTGTTTACGGCGTCCCGTTTTAGCATTCACTTCTCCGTGCTGTCAGGGGGGGAAGTGACCAATCGGCTGCTCAAACATGGCGGCCGTCTCACCATGAGGGCAGCCTGGTCCCCGCTGAGGTCGGGGGCTGGGCAGTTCTCCGCCATGTAGGCCTCCTTCGCTGCCTCGATGTCCTTCTTCTCCTGCTCGATCCAGCTGGCAGCGATCTGCAGCATCAAACTCTGCGAACGCGAAAAAAGGCGTTTGACTAAAGTGGAGCCGGCGCCACGGCAACGAGGCGTCAGGGGAGACGTTTGCGTTGGTACCTTCAGATGATGCCGGCGGCTGGACGTCATTTTCTTCCCGCTGTGAAAAGAAGATGACATAACCTGCTGATGATATTTAGACTTACACATCAGATGTTAGCTTAGCTTAGCTTAGCCCTTAGAAAGAGAATCAAACCTCCTCCTCTGTTGGTTGCCTAGCAACAGCTAGGCAGATAAACAGATTAAAACACACAACACTTTAAAAATCTTAATTCATCAAGGAGGGTTACACCCTGGACGGGTCACCCGCTCGTCAAGGCCACATGAAGGACAGACAACCATTCACACTCACATCTACGGGGGATTGACTGGGACCAATTACGGAGGGAGGTAGACAGAGTACCTGGAGAGAACCCACACAGACATGGAAACACCTCAGGAATCAAACAAGGGACCTTCTTGCTATGAGGCAACAGTGCCACTAACCACTGGACCACTGTCACCCACATAAAGAATCTTGTTGAACACGTGTGTGTTAATTTTTTCGACCGAGCTCAGCCTGCTGCTCTTCATGCTAAGCTAATCTCCAAGCTAAGCTAGTTGTGGAGAATGACCCATTTGAATGCCAGTTTGTGTCAGACCGCGCCGTGTGTCTGCTGATTAGAGGTGACAGTCTTGGGAATGCCTGCGATGGATGGATAGCGGCGTTTCTCCCCGCCAACGCCAGTGACACGTCCAGCTGCTGTCACCCGAGGACGACAGCCCGCTGCCGCCGCGACATCTGTTCGGCCCCATTTGGGAGCGGCATACCGACCGCAGTGGGGGGCGATCATGTGACCGGTCTCAGAAGGTCGAAATGTACCCTTTTACACGTAACGGCCCTTTAGAACGACAGCTGAGTTTTGACGGAGCTGGAAAGGATCAGCTCCATCGTGAGCTTCAGTTGATTCCAGCGTGTGTATGAAAGCTGCTGTACAAACAACGTTGACCATGAATGTTATTGTTCATATCAGGTTGACGTATTCGAAATAACAACAGTCTTTTCCTAGACAAAGTGTGGATATGTTGTATTTTTTAATTAAAGAGGAATTAAATAAATTCATAATAATTAATAATTAATATAGATGTATAATAATCATAACAATAATGATTAAAAATTCAAATAGGATTTGTATATACTTCTTGTATTGATATGTATCTTTTATTTGTACATTGAATGAAGCTGATCTCACATTCCTTCCCTCAGTGGACGAGACGCGTTGTAGTCGTCTGATGTCTGTTGGTTTGTTGTTATTAACTGACGCCGTTAACGCTGAATCAAATTGTAATAAACCAATCATCAGGGACAAAAACAGAAGGTCACTGGTAAGGTGATCTGTTGCCCCCCCCCGTGCCCCTCCTGAGGCCAGGTCTATATCCAACCTTGTCACAACCTGTGACGGATCGTCTGCCGTCTACAGATCGATGGTTTCACACAAGAACCGCTCCTTGTAATTTGAATCCAACAAAGACGAGTCGTGAGCCTGGAACAAGGTCTAATGCTCGATCACTCCGTTCCACCAGAACGTGCTGATGATTCACCCCTGAGCTGTTCCTCAGGCCTCTGCTCCATCCCATAATAGAACAGAGTCCACCTCGATCTGAAGAGGTCACACACATCACACAAGTCTAGCTGATGAAGAGCTTTGTGCTGTTCTGCTCTCTGATGGATCTTTCTGGAATCTGTGGCCTGTCTGCTTTGGTTTCAGGGGTTGTTTGTGCGTTTTCCAGAAAGTTCCACAGCGCCAGAGTCAGAGATGTGGAGTGTGTTGACTCGGTGACACCACACAGAGTTTCATGTTTGAAACCATGGCAACTTGTTGTTGCCATGGTTCTGTGGCTCAATGTGATGTCACCCGTCCCCCTGAAGGACCAAAGTCTCATCTCGTTTAATCACCGGGTGTTAATGACGTCTGCGTCCTTTTGTGACGTTTTCAATCAAAAATGAGGAGGAGGGAGAGGGGGAGGAGGAGACGTGTACTCACTCAGACATGGTGGTGGCTCTGGATCTTCACACCCTGTTCAGAGGCAGAAAACACCCCTCAGTTAATCGGTTACATGCAGCGTCCTGGTCACTCGCTGACCTCGTGACCTCCACAGGAAACACGATCCGCATCCCCACGGCGAAAAACACCCCCTTTCCATCACAAAGCAGCTAATTCTGGAGGGGCGGGGTCACGTGCCAGTGAACACTTGTCGTCCTGAAGACGTCCGACTGCACGTAAAAAAACCAATGTCGAGCCAGTGTCGCCCGTTAACACTGATTCCAACAAGCCGCAGGCATGCAAACCGCCGGGGGGCCACGGGGGCCGGGTGTGGGGGGGTGTGGGGGGGTGGGGGACGTAACCCGACCCCCACTTCAAGAATCAGGCAATAAAACATAGAGTAAGAACGGAACGGCCTGAAGGTCGATTCACTCACACGTCCTTTTCTACACAATTCGTGTTTGGGCGTCACGTCTGAGGACAACAGACCCCGGGTCTGATCCGACCCCGGGTCTGAGCCGACCCCAGAGTACGATCTGACACCATAGTCCGGTCGGTCCTGAAACGAGGAAAACTCCGTTCCAGCTCCACGTAAACTTCAAGGAACGAGCCTCAGAAATTCCATCATGAACCTTTAACACCAAAAACAACAACATTTGACGCGATAAAAACTAAAATCTTTGAGTAGATTTGTTTTTCAGCTGCTGGATCCAGAGGACACAGCAGCAGCAGAGGTCGTAGGTCGCACACACACCTGAGGAGCCGGAGCGGAGGAAGAACTCACCTAGTGGACGTGATGAGGAGGAGGATGAAGGCGGAGGCAGCGTCCGTCAGGACCCAGCAGGTTAAAGGGGGTATATAGGGTGTGAAGTGCTGGCTCAGCACGAAGCCCCGCCCTCTTTATGGTGGCACAGCAGCTCCAGACCAATCGGCCACCAGCGGACAGAAATACCTCACAAGTGGCAGGAAGCTCACACATTTGGAGGCGAGCAGGTCGTCGGCCAGGACGGACGCTCTCAGGTTTCCTTGGTCGGCGTTCAGAGAACAGAGGCGTCGTGACGCCTCCTGATTCACACGTTCATCCGCTCGGGACTTTGAATGTTCATGAACCCAAAGTTGAAATAAAACACGGATCCTTTGTGTCTGATCTCTGATTTGTTGAGTTTGTCAGCTGTGACATCACTAAGTCAAATCTTTGATTTATAAGTGAAAACTCGTTTAAATCGTTTGTCTGTGACGTTCTCTGGCGTTTCATGTGCTCATCTGATCCGATCATCTTCTGACTAATCATCGTCTCCGTGATCTGGAGAACCTGAGGTCAAAGGTCACAGACTCAGCAACACTCAGGTCAAAACGGATTCACCTGATTCGCTGTGGATCAGTCAGCAAACCGTCTCCAGGCTCACATGTGTAAAGGTCAAAGGTCAGACCTCAGCTTCAGGAATAAGCAACAAGGAGGAAACAGAGGTCTACTCACGTTTGGAGCGTTGGAGGAAGACAGACAGAGCTGCAGTGGTTTGCTGCCACCTGCTGGCAGCTCGCCATTAACCGCTGACACCAACGGAGGACCGACGAGGAACATGGAGGAAGGAGCAGCAGACAGCGTTTCCTTATTCCAAAAAATCATTTAATGACACGGTCGTTTCAATTCCATGAAAAAGGTCAGAGACACGCTGGGAGAGGAAACGTCTTTAGGACGTCTCGAACATCTTCTTCCTGTCGGCTTTGTCCTCGATGTTCTTACGCCAGTCGCCCACGGCCTCGGCGCCCTGCGGGACACACACGAGTCATGTGACGCGGGTCATGCGACGCGGGTCACGTGACGCGACGCCGAAGTTTCCTCTCACCTCCTCTTTGGTCTCCTTCTTGACCTGCTTCAGGTTGGACCTCAGGTCCATGGTCACCTTGTGTTTCCCTCCCAGCAGCGCCTGCAGCATGGCGTCGGCCGACATACGCACCTTCTTCAGCGCGGGTTTCTTCACGCCAGCCAGCTCCACCACCTTCAGCTTCAGCTCCTCGATCTGCAGGGAATTCAACGTCCGCCCAGTGAAAACCAGCCCTCAGCTGACTCGGCTACGCTTACTTCCTGCTGTGGAAACGCTGGTTGACGTACATTGTCCCTTTTTATTTGGAAGGAAGGTGATGTTGTCATGGTGACATGGTGGTGGAGTGGGGAGAAAGGTTGCGTCATAGCAAGAAGGTCGCTGGCTCAGTTCCTTTTGTCTTCTGTTGTACTTTTTTTTGTGAACTCTCAGATGTGGGCTATTGATTTTCTTTTTATCATTTATTCATGATTATTTCTATGTATTTCTGTTGTGTGTGTTTAATTTTTTTGTCCTTGCTCTTGCAGCATTGAAACGCACAACTTGAAAAATACACAAAGAAGAAACTGATCCTAAAACATCGTTTGACCCCGTTGGACGGAGGTGTGCGACAGGTCACACGATTTCAAACCCGTGCAGCTGGTTTGTGTGTGGATGACGTCATCGTAAACTCCCGGAGTACCCGGAGGACACCCAGGGACACACCTCTTTGTCTGTCTTTGCCACTTTGGCCTCGGAGTCGTATCTGTCCTCGTCGATCTTGTCGATTGCAGCGTGCAGCTTCTTGCAGATTTCCTGCAGAACAGAGAAGAAAACATGTTTCATTTGTTTGTTTGTTTGTTTGTTTGTTTGTTTGTTTGTTTGTTTGTGCCCGTTACCATCAGGGCGCTCTGGTCCCCGCTCAGGTCGGGGGAGGGGCAGTTCTCGGCCATGTAGGCTTCTTTGGCGGCTGCCACCTCTTTGGCTTCCTGCTCCAACCAGTTAGCAGCGATCTGCAGCATCAGGCTCTGGAGGACACGACCAGGGACGTCACGGGTGTAGTCTATATACTGTAGATCTACATGGGTACAGTCTATATACGGTAGATCTACATGTGTACAGTCTATATACTGTAGATCTACATGTGTACAGTCTATATACTGTAGATCTACATGTGTACAGTCTATATACTGTAGATCTACATGGGTACAGTCTATATACTGTAGATCTACATGTGTACAGTCTATATACTGTAGATCTACATGTGTACAGTCTATATACTGTAGATCTACATGTGTACAGTCTATATACTGTAGATCTCAGTGTGTACAGTCTATATACTGTAGATCTAGGTGTGTACAGTCTATATACTGTAGATCTCGGTGTGTACAGTCTATATACTGTAGATCTAGGTGTGTACAGTCTATATACTGTAGATCTACGTGTGTACAGTCTATATACTGTAGATCTCGGTGTGTACAGTCTATATACTGTAGATCTCGGTGTGTACAGTCTATATACTGTAGTTCCGACGTGATCAATAATCAATAATCAGACGTGCCTTCAGATGATGCCTGCGGCTCGATGTCATCTTCTTTCCCCTTCGGTCCAAATCAAATGTTGACGACAAGAACAAAGAATCGTTATCAGTGTTTTGAATCCAACAACTGTCACTGACACACAAAGTGTAAACAAACACGTGACATCAGTGATCAAACACACAATGTTTACAAACGTTCAGTGAAAACACAGATAATTCTGTCGGCCATCTTGGACGTCATAGATCAAAGAGGACTCACTCAGACATGTTGACTTGTTTCTTCTGGATCCTGTGAAGAATGGACAAAGAAAAACCATGACTCACTTTGTTTCTGTCTCCTGGTGAAACACGTCGACAGACAGAGGGACGGAGGGACGGACGGACGGAGGGACGGAGGGACGGACAGAGGGGCGGAGGGACGGACAGAGGGGCGGAGGGACGGACGGACGGAGGGATGGACGGACAGACGGACGGGCAGGCAGATGGAGGGACGGAGGGACAGAGGGACGGATGGAGGGATGGACGGACAGACATACAGACAGACATCCAGATGTACAGACAGACATCCAGATGTACAGACAGACGTACAGACGTACATGGAGTCAATCGACTGTCTGGATGTTTGTGTTCTTTCAAATATCAATCAGCTGTGATTGATTGGGGCATTTTGACAGGAACCTGTAAAAGGAGCTGACCTTTGACCCCTCCGACTCCACGACGTGAGGAAGTCGACACCCGTTCTGTTTTTAGCAAACGTCCTGTCAGCGGTTTGCGATCCTCATAGATAAACAATCACTGACGTTCTCTCTAATCCTGGACTCCAGGGGTCAAAGGTCGAGTCTCTCTGGGTTGTAACCTGAACGGAACAAGCTGATATGACAAGAGAAGGAGCATCCAGTGATCCACGTAGGATCGGCTCCACTGGGTCGGACTTCAGACACGTTCTGACACGTCCTGACATGTTCTGACACGTTCTGACACGTTCTGACACGTTCTGACACGTTCTGACACGTTCTGACACGTTCTGACACGTTCTGACACGTTCTGACACGTTCTGACACGTTCTGACACGTCCTGACACGTTCTGACACGTCCTGACACGTTCTGACACGTTCTGACACGTTCTGACACGTTCTGACACGTTCTGACACGTTCTGACACGTTCTGACACGTTCTGACACGTCCTGACACGTTCTGACACGTCCTGACACGTTCTGACACGCCCACCTGACACCTGTCACACAGGAGGGATGTGCTGAGTGTGAGTCTTCACACAAACACATTCAGGAAGAAAACACACTATTACTACTACTACTACTACTACTACTACTACTGCTACTACTACTACTACTACTACTACTACTGCTGCTGCTACGAGAATAGTATCAGTAGTAGTAGTAGTATAACCAGTAGTATCAGTAGTGGTAGTATCAGTGGTAACATTAGCAGTAGTAGAACAAGGACGATGTCCGTTCTCCAGTTTGTTTTCTGTCTCTGTCTCTGTGTCTGTGTCTGTCTCTGTGTCTGTCTCTGTGTCTGTGTCTGTCTCTGTCTCTGTCTCTGTCTCTGTGTCTGTGTCTGTCTCTGTCTCTGTCTCTGTGTCCATTTCAAGTCTATTC
Source organism: Aeoliscus strigatus (assembly GCA_901007665.1). Classification (NCBI taxonomy): domain Eukaryota; kingdom Metazoa; phylum Chordata; class Actinopteri; order Syngnathiformes; family Centriscidae; genus Aeoliscus; species Aeoliscus strigatus. Next base: position 12,330 of record CAAKHB010003585.1, read on the forward strand.
GTTGTTGATTTATTTATTCTCCCGTTTGTTTTCTGTCTCTGTCTCTGTGTCTGTCTCTGTCTCTGTCTCTGTGTCTGTCTCTGTCTCTGTCTCTGTGTCCATTTCAAGTCTATTCGTTGTTGATTTATTTATTCTCCCGTTTGTTTTCTGTCTCTGTCTCTGTCTCTGTCTCTGTGTCCATTTCAAGTCTATTCGTTGTTGATTTATTTATTCTCCCGTTTGTTTTCTGTCTCTGTCTCTGTGTCTGTCTCTGTCTCTGTCTCTGTGTCTGTCTCTGTCTCTGTCTCTGTGTCCATTTCAAGTCTATTCGTTGTTGATTTATTTTCCGTCTTATTTATTCACGTTTGTACAGAAACTGCATGAAGTTGAACAAGTGAAACTACAGCTCAAATGTAGAAAACGTCAGTTCTCACCTGCAAAGTGGTGAAGAGGAGTCGCTGGCTGAGGACGCAGTGGGGGAGTCACGGTGGCCGTGGGGATGGGGGGGTATATATGGGCCTGGACAGGGCACAGCTTCCTCTTTATGGCCATGAGGCCAATGAGCTCCTGAAATACTTCAATCCTTTGACCGCTGCCGTCGTAAATCGTCCACAGTGGACACGGAGTGGATGTCGTCCTCGGTGGGGGGGGGCGCAGAGACTTGACAGAGAGGAACAGGGCAGAAGAAAGGAGGCTGTCAGAACGGGACAGAACGGGACAGAACGGGACAGAACGGGACAAGGAATGAACCAGAAGGAGTTGACGGAACTGAAATCATCGGATTCACTATTTGATGATGTCAGACGTCAGCAGCTGATGGTGATGTCACAGCTTCAGTGTCCAGAGATCAAAGTGGAATAAGAAGAATGTTTGTGTTTGTTGTCAAATAAGGAACGTCGTGAAAGGAGCTGACCTTTGACCTCTGGGATGATGATTCCACTTTTAAACTCAAGCAGCTCAATTAACAGATAAAATTGTGGGTAATTGTGGATAACAACAACAACAACAACAACAATAATAATAATATGATGATGATATATCTATATTTAGATATAGATCTACAGTATGTACCAATAATAATAATAATAATAAAAATGTGTTTCGTATCTGATGATTAAACGGTCAAATAATGAACGTTCACGTTCAATGACACAATTCAGTCGAATGATCAGAGATCGTTTCGTTCACTGCAACAGAAACATTCAGACGTTCAAAAGGAATCACATTCACTGAAGAACTGAATTACATGAATTACATGCTGCTGAATAATCAGACTCACTGTCAGGGACGTCAGGGACATCAGGGACATCAGGGACGTCAGAGACCATCAGGGACGTCAGGGACCGTCAGGGACGTCAGGGACATCAGGGACGTCAGGGACCGTCGGGGACATCAGGGACGTCAGGGACCGTCAGGGACCGTCAGGGACGTCAGGGACCGTCGGGGACATCAGGGACGTCAGGGACCATCAGGGACATCAGGGACCATCAGGGACCATCAGGGACCTTCTCTGACCTGTGATTCCATCTTTGAATTCAGTCGTTAGCTGACGTCGTATCTCTCAGGTGGAGGAATCAATCAGATGAACCATCTGTCCTGAAACTGTTTGGACGGACCCAACTTCAGGTGACAAAGTTCTGTCCTCTGCTGCCCCCGTGTGGACACTGTTTGTTGATTTCACAGTTCAAAGGTTCCTGATGTCTGCTGTTTGACTTCAACATCCATGTTTTACACCATTCTATCTTCATTTCTACTTGATGTGAGTCTTAACTTCTTCTCGCCTCTTTTACATGTTTGTTTTTTTACTGAAGCTTTTTGCTTCTTCGGGAAAAATCGTATCTTCTGAGAGAGAATCACGTGTTTGAATTGAGGAAAAATATTTCACCAGAGCAGATTTAGGAAACAAGATGCGTTTATTACAAAAAAACATTGCGAGCAGGAAGTCGTCGACCTCGACGCGGGAGTAGACAAACGTCACGGTTCCCTGGAAGCTGAACGCGCTGACACGAGCCGACGTTCCGTGAAGCTGCCGAGCGCTGACGTCAGGTCTTTAGGACGTCTCAAACATCTTCTTCCTGTCCGCTTTGTCCTCGATGTTCTTGCGCCAGTCGCCGACGGCCTCGGCGGGCTGCGGGACACGAGTTCAGTGAGCGGGAGGTTTGTGTGTGGACGCTACGTGTGTGTCGGCGGACCGCTCACCTCCTCCTTCACCTCCTTCTTCACCTGCTTCAGGTTGGCCCTCAGGTCCAGGTTCACCGTGTGCTTGGAGCCCAGCAGAGCTTTCAACATGGCGTCAGCAGACATACGCACTTTCTTCAGCGCCGGCTTCTTCACGCCGGCCAGATCGATCACTTTGATCCTCAGGTCATCGATCTGACGGGGAGAGAACAGTTTGACGGACGAGACGCAGTGAATGACCGACACTGACAGACAACGACCGACAACGACAGACAACGACCGACACTGACAGACAACGACCGACAACGACGACAACGGCCGACAACGGCCGACAACAACCGACACTGACCGACAACGACCGACACTGACAGACAACGGCCGACAACGACAGACAACGACCGACACTGACAGACAACGACCGACAACGACAGACAACGACCGACACTGACAGACAACGACCGACAACGACCGACAACAACCGACACTGACCGACAACGACCGACAACGACAGACAACGACCGACACTGACAGACAACGACCGACAACAACCAACACTGACAGACAACAACCGACACTGACAGACAACGACCGACAACGACCGACAACGACCGACAACGACCGACACTGACAGACAACGACCGACAACGGCCGACAACGACAGACAACGACCGACACTGACAGACAACAACCGACAACAACCAACACTGACAGACAACAACCGACACTGACCGACAACGACAGACACTGACCAAAAACGACCGACACTGACAGACAACGACCGACAACGACCGACACTGACAGACAACGACCGACACTGACCGACAACGACCGACACTGACACAACGACAACCGACAACGACCGACAACGACCGACACTGACAGACAACGACCGACACTGACAGACAACGACCGACAACGACCGACAACGACGACAACGGCCGACAACGACCGACAACAACCGACACTGACAGACAACGACCGACAACGACCGACACGACCGACAACGACCGACAACAACCGACACTGACCGACAACGACCGACACTGACAGACAACGACCGACAACGACAGACAACGACCGACACTGACAGACAACGACCGACAACGACCGACAACGACCGACAACAACCGACACTGACAGACAACGACCGACAACGACCGACAACGACCGACAACGACAGACAACGACCGACACTGACCGACAACGACCGACAACAACCGACACTGACAGACAACAACCGACAACGACCGACAACGACCGACACTGACAGACAACGACCGACAACAACCGACAACGACCGACACTGACAGACAACGACCGACAACAACCGACACTGACAGACAACGACCGACAACGACAGACACTGACCGACAACGACCGACACTGACAGACAACGACCGACAACGACCGACAACGACCGACAACAACCGACACTGACAGACAATGACCGACACTGACAGACAACGACCGACAACAACCGACACTGACCGACAACGACCGACACTGACAGACAACGACCGACACTGACAGACAACGACCGACAACGACGACAACGACCGACAACAACCGACAACGACGACACTGACAGACAACGACCGACAACGGCCGACAACGACAGACAACGACCGACACTGACAGACAACGACCGACACTGACAGACAACGACCGACAACAACCAACACTGACAGACAACAACCGACACTGACAGACAACGACAGACACTGACCAACAACAACCGACACTGACAGACACTGACAGACAACAACCGACACTGACAGACAACGACCGACAACAGCCGACACTGACCGACAACGACCGACACTGACAGACAACGACCGACAACGACCGACACTGACAGACAACGACCGACAACAACCGACACTGACCGACAACAACCGACACTGACAGACAACGACCGACACTGACCGACACTGACCGACAACAACCGACACTGACCGACAACAACCGACACTGACAGACACTGACAGACAACGACCGACACTGACCGACACTGACCGACAACGACAGACACTGACCAACAACAACCGACACTGACAGACAACGACCAACAACGACCGACACTGACCGACAACAACCGACACTGACAGACAACGACCGACAACAGCCGACACTGACCGACAACGACCGACACTGACAGACAACGACAGACAACGACGACACTGACAGACAACGACCGACAACAACCGACACTGACCGACAACAACAGACACTGACAGACAACGACCGACACTGACCGACAACGACCGACAACAACCGACACTGACCGACACTGACAGACAACGACCGACAACGACCGACACTGACAGACAACGACCGACAACAACCGACACTGACCGACAACGACCGACACTGACAGACAACGACCGACACTGACCGACAACAACCGACACTGACAGACAACGACAGACACTGACCAACAACAACCGACACTGACAGACAACGACCGACAACAACCAACACTGACAGACAACGACCGACAACAACCGACACTGACAGACAACGACCGACACTGACAGACAACGACCGACACTGACAGACAACGACCGACAACGACAGACAACGACCGACACTGACAGACAACGACCGACAACAACCAACACTGACAGACAACAACCGACACTGACAGACAACGACAGACACTGACCAACAACAACCGACACTGACAGACAACGACCGACAACAACCAACACTGACAGACAACAACCGACAACGACAGACGACAGACACTGACAACAACAACCGACACTGACAGACAACGACCGACAACAACCGACACTGACCGACAACGACCGACACTGACAGACAACGACAGACAACGACCGACACTGACGACAACAACCGACACTGACAGACAACGACGACACTGACAGACAACAACCGACACTGACAGACAACGACCGACAACGACAGACACTGACCGACAACAACCGACACTGACAGACAACGACCGACAACAACCGACACTGACAGACAACGACCGACAACGACAGACAACGACCGACAACAACCGACACTGACCGACAACAACAGACACTGACAGACAACGACCGACACTGACCGACAACGACCGACAACAACGACACTGACAGACAACAACCGACACTGACCGACAACAACCGACACTGACAGACAACGACCGACACTGACAGACAACGACCGACACTGACCAACAACAACCGACACTGACAGACAACGACACTGACCGACAACAACCGACACTGACAGACAACGACCGACACTGACAGACAACGACCGACACTGACAGACAACGACCGACAACAACCAACATGAAGGAAGGAGGAACATGAAGTGTGTTCAGGAACAAACAGATAAACGGGCAGAAGTCTGAACGAGATTCAGCACAAAAGACACAACAACCAACAACGAGATGCAAACAGACTGACAGAAAAAATGTGTGTGTGTGTGTGTGTGTGTGTGTGTGTGTGTGTGTGTGTGTGTGTGTGTGTGTGTGTGTGTGTGTGTGTGTGTGTGTGTGTGTGTGTGTGTGTGTGTGTGTGTGTGTGTGTGTGTGTGTGCCTGCAGCACCTCTTTGTCAGCTTTGCCCACTTTGGCCTCCAGGTCGTAGCGCTCCTCGTCCACCTTGTCAATGAGGGCGTGCAGCTTCTTGCAGGTTTCCTGCAGGTTCACGGAGACGTCAGCCGAGCTCGTTCACGTTTGGACCAACTTTTATTTCTGACACTGAGTCAGACGTCAGTCAGCGTTTGGGTGAAGACCTGTCCTTCACCTCCTCCTCATGGAAGTATTTTAATCTAAGTCTATGTTAAAAATGTGCGTCCTGCTTCCATCCACGTGTAACCCCGGTTACCCAGAGGCCACGCCCCCTTGGTGCACCGCCAGCTAGGCTAGCTAACGGCTAGCAGCGCTTCAGAAGCTAGCTGTGTTTGCAAAACAAACAAACAAACAAACTTTTGAATGTCTGCTTTTAAAATAAAGGTGAACTATGTAATATTTCTAAAAAATAATACTTCAGCGTGTTTATAGAGAGGCACAGAATGAAAGTGTAACTTTTCCTGAAAATAAAATCGATGTGGTGTGAATGAATTATTTTCTGTTTTGTGACGGGTCGTCAGTGTGTTGATGTTTACATGTCAGATGGACTCATAGAAAGGACTTCATCGACATCAACACACACTGACATGGCGACTTTTCTCCTCCATCGGTAAGAAGCCAACTCACCAGCTAACTTAGCTAACGTTACTTGTCGGTCAAATCCCTCTTCAACAACGTTCCTTGTTCCTGTCACTGTTAATTGTCATTGTTTTAAAACGGACTGATTAGTTGAAATTGGTAGTTTTCCTGTAGGATTCATCACGTGACATGGATGGAAACAAACCAGGGGCCTGTACCACGAAGCTGGATATCAACTCACTAATTCAATCCAGCTTTGTGTCATCAAGACCCGTGAACGTGCACATATAAGAGGTGTGTTTGAGGCAGCAGACCAATCACAATCAGGAGCACATGAACGGGAGACAGAGCGCCTCCCGCTGGTCACAGAGGTTAATGCTGAAAAGTAGGAGGAGAAGAAGTCAGAGATTGTAGAAAAGACAAACACCGTGGAAGATGACAGAAGACGACAAAGCAGCTGGCAACACATCACAGACTGTGTAAATGTGTACGTTGTTCATGAATGAATGAATGAACCTACAA
>CAAKHB010003585.1:20157-30816 GCA_901007665.1 Aeoliscus strigatus
GAGAGGAGGAAGAGGAGAGAGGAGGAGTGTGTGTGTGTGTGTGTATTTGAGGAGGAAGAGGAGGAGATAGGAGGAGTGTGTGTGTGTGTGTTTGTGAGGAGAGGAGGAGGAGGAGAGAGGAGGAGTGTGTGTGTGTGTGAGGAGGAGGAGAAAGGAGTGAAGATTGAGTTTGTGACAGTGTCTGTGTGTGTGTGTGTGTGTGTGTGTTTCTGTCTTTCTGTGTGTGTGTGTGTGTGCGTGTGTGTGTTTCTCTGTCTGTTTGTGTGTGTGTGTTTCTGTGTGTGTGTGTTTCTCTCTCTATCTGTGTGTGTCTGTGCGTGTGTGTGTGTTTCTCTGTCTGTGTGTGCGTGTGTGTGTTTGTCTGTGTGTGTGTGTGTGTGTGTGCTTCTCTGTCTTGTGTGTGTGTGTGTGTTTCTCTCTGTGTGTGTTTCTGTTTGTGTGTGTGTGTGTTTCTCTGTGTGTGTGTTTCTGTTTGTGTGTGTGTGTGTTTCTCTGTGTGTGCGTGTGAGTGTTTGTGTGTGTGTTTCTCTCTCTGTCTGTGTGTGTGTGTGTGTGTGTGTGTGTTTCTCTGTCTGTCTGTGTGTGTGTGTGTGTTTCTGTGTGTGTGTGTGTGTGTGTGTGTGTGTGTGTGTGTCAGCTCTCACCCAGTACAGTGGAGATCCTCGCAGTGAGTGGCAGCTCAGCAGCTTCAGCAGCAGAGATCAGCTGCTGGAGGCCGTGAGGAGCTTCAGGTACAAGGGAGGAAACACGTTCACAGGTGAACACATGAACACCACGGACACATGAACAACAGGAACACACCGACAACATGAACAACATGAATACATGAACACATGAACAACAGGAACACACCAACAACATGAACACATGAACATGAACACACAAACAACATGAACACATGAACATGAACACATGAACAACATGAACACACCATCAACATGAATACACAAACATGAACACATGAACACGTGAACACACCATCAACATGAATACACGAACAACATGAACACATGAACAAATGAACATGAACACATGAACAACATGAACACACAAACAACATGAACACATGAACATGAACACATGAACACACCATCAACATGAATACACAAACAACATGAAAACATGAACACGTGAACACACCATCAACATGAATACACAAACAACATGAACACATGAACAAATGAACATGAACACATGAACACGTGAACACACCAACAACATGAACATGAACAACTGCAGGCCAGGCGTTGCTGCACGTCATGGATGAGAACATGAGGCCCGACGCCGGCGCCCGAGCCGATGTCCCCTTTTTCCTGGTGCTGCTGACTGATGGCAAATCTCAGGACGACGCTGTCGCCGCGGCCGACCGGCTGAAGAACGCCGGCGTGGAGATCGTCGCTGTCGGTGAGGCCGGGTCCGTGCGTCAGCTCGGCGTTACGTGAATATTCTGTCAACGTCCGTTCCCCGTCCAGGTGTGAAGAACGCTGACGAAGCTGAGTTGCGTCAGGTGGCGTCCGAACCCGTCGACCTGAACGTTTACAACGTCAACGACTTCCATCTGCTCAGCAGGCTGGTCCACCGCCTGGTCCACTTCCTCTGTAGCAGGATCCAACAGCGCAGCAGCAGACGTAACGTCCTCCATCCGTCTCTCTGTCCATCTCTCTGTCCTCCAGCTGTCTGTCTGTCTGTCCATCCGTCTCTCTCCATCTCTCTGTCCTCCAGCTGTCTTGTCTGTCCATCCAGCTCTCTCTCTCGTCTCTCTGTCCATCCGTGTCTCTCTCTCCCCATCTCTCTGTCCTCCAGCTGTCTGTCTGTCTGTCCATCCGTGTCTCTCTCTCCCCATCTCTCTGTCCTCCAGCTGTCTGTCTGTCTGTCCATCCGTCTCTCTGTATCTCTCTGTCCTCCAGCTGTCTGTCTGTCCATCCAGCTCTCTTTCTCTCTCCGTCCATCTGTCTCTCTCTCTCTCTCTCCATCATCTCTCTCTCTGTCTGTCTGTCCATCCATCCATCTCTCTCCATCTCTCTGTCCTCCAGCTGTCTGTCCATCCAGCTCTCTCTCTTCCTCCGTCCATCTGTCTCTCTCTCTAGCTCTCTCTGTCCATCATCTCTCTCTCTCTCTCTGTCCATCATCTCTCTCTCTGTCTCTCTGTCCTCCAGCTGTCTGCCTGTCTGTCCATCCGTCTCTCTCCATCTCTCTGTCCTCCAGCTGTCTGTCTGTCTGTCCATCCGTCTCTCTCCATCTCTCTGTCCTCCAGCTGTCTGTCTGTCCATCCAGCTCTCTCTCTCTCTCCGTCCATCTGTCTCTCTCTCTGTCCATCATCTCTCTCTCTGTCTCTCTGTCCTCCAGCTGTCTGTCTGTCTGTCCATCCGTCTCTCTCCATCTCTCTGTCCTCCAGCTGTCTGTCTGTCCATCCAGCTCTCTCTCTCTCTCTGTCCATCTGTCTCTCTCTCTATCTCTCTCTGTCCATCATCTCTCTGTTTGTCTCTTTGTCCATCCATCTCTCTCTTCATCTCTCCATCCAGACATCTCTCTCTTCCTTTCTCTGTCCATCCGTCCATCCGTCTCTCTCTCTATCTCTCTCTGTCCATCATCTCTCTCTTCATGTCTCCATCCATCTCCTTCTCTCTCCATCTCTGTCCATCTGTCTGTCTGTGTGACAAGGATTAGGTTGGGTTGGTTTTTCTCACCATCAGTGTCTTGTTTCCGTCCCGTTGTGTGTGTCTTGTTGCTATAGAGACAGGACCGGAGCCGGACCCCTCAGTGGACCCCGTCCCGTCCCACCTGAGTCCCTCTGACCTGCGCTTCTCTGACCTGAGCTACAGACAGGTGATGCTGCACTGGACCAACCCACCTGAGGCTGTCCAGCAGTACCGGGTGGTCTACCACAGCGTCGAGGGGGCCGCTCCACATGAGGTCCGACTCGCAGGATGAACGCATGAATCCCTGCAAACACAGGATGAACACATGAGTTATTAGCATCAAACCACATTCATTACACATTAATCACTACAAACACAGGATGAACGCATGAATCCCTGCAAACAGGAATGAACACGAGTTATTAGCATCAGACCACATGACTGAGAACAGGATGAACACATGAATCACTGCAAACACAGGATGAACACATGAATTAACTAAAGTACGTGTGTGTGGTCAGGTGGTTCTGGATGGTTCCGTCTCCTCTGTGCTGTTGGACGGACTCAGCTCTCAGACTCTGTATCATGTGTCCATCTTCCCCGTGTATGAAGACAACGTGGGCGTGGCTCTGAGAGGAACCGTCACTACGCGTATGCACACACACACACACGGTTGACGCAGACCGCCTCCTGTGTTCTGATGTGTTGTCTCCTCTCGGTCAGCGCCGCTGTCCGTCCCCGTCGACCTCCAGGTGGCGCCCTCGTCCTACAGCTCGCTGACGGTCAGCTGGGACGCAGCAGCTGGCGCCACGCACTACATGGTTCTTTACTCAGCACTGAACCACGGGGAGCCGGACGACGCCAAGGAGGTGACAGACAGACCAGGGTCCTCCTCCACCTCCTTCTCTTCCTCTTCCTCCACCTCCTTCTCTTCCTCCTCCTCCTCTGATGTGACCTCTCAGTGTGTTTCCTTTGAAGGAGAAGTTCAGTGCGGAGCGGACGGTGTTGGAGCTGACAGGGTTGCTACCGGCAACAGATTACTCTGTCACTCTGTATGCTCTCTACGACGAGGAGCCCAGCGATCCCGTCACCGTCGTCGCCACCACACGTAGGAAACATCTTCTACGTCCTCCTGCGTTCAGACGGCTCTGTGACTTTGATCTGGATTTCAAAATAAAACACTTTCACCTGCAGAACGATGCTCCCTGACAGAGTTGTCCCATTCACCAGTGACTCGTTCAAAAGAACGAATCTTTTGGATGAACGAACCTTACTGAATCACTTAAAGGTTGAATCTGGCTCATTGTTTGTTCCCTGTGAACGACTGACACGAATCACTCACTGAAACAAACTGAAGTCCAGCTAAGACCGAAGACTCGAGCTCCATTAGAACGGTTTCAGTGTCAGCGGTCTGAACGGTTGCTCCTCTGCGCTGGTTGGTTCTAGAAGTTCCAGAGGATTCTACCTGTTCAGTCAGATGGTCACCAACGTTCTGACCAGTCAGCTGGTGACAGGCACCATGTGTGATGTATCTAGCTACAAACATGAAAAAAGATACTAACAAAGATGCTACCTATGAACGGAGGACAAGAGTGAGGTCAAATCCTTTTGTAGCACAACTGAGTTTTCACAACATTAGCTTGAAATGCTATGCTAACAAAATCACCAGGAGAAAGTGGTTGTTGCAGTGTAAGTTTCATTTCAGGAGTGATTTGTGTCAGTCGCGTCGTTCAGAGGGAACGAGCCACTAATCAGGTTCACCTGCAGCACTCAGCTGAACTGTGAAAAGAACAAACGTTGTCAGTCATGGATTCAGTACAGCTTGTGCATCGCAAAGATTCGCTCTTTCCAACAAATCGTTGGCGAACAGAACAACACTAGCATGTTAGCATTAGCGTGTAGCTGTAGCTAACATGTCTGCTTGCTGCGTTCTGTGCCTCAGTTGCTCTCCCTATGCCGCTGAGCGTCCAGTTCCCCGTCGTTACCCACAGTCAGATGAGAGTGAGCTGGGTGCCTGGCGCCGCTGACGTCCCCGCGCACCGAATCATCTGCAGCACCAACCACGGCAGTGAGGTCAAACAGGTGACGTCTCCAACACCAAGAATGAAGGAATCAATGAGGATGATAGTCCTACATTCCTTTTCATTTTAATTCCTTTTAATGAATTAATCATAAAACCTGACTTTAGCATTTGACATAACATTGATGTCATTAATAGTCAAAAAGTTATTGAAAAAAGGATGGTTTCAGAAGACTACTATCATGTCATCATCTGTTGTCCCAGTAACCCTGAAAAGTTCCTTAAAGTCTGTTCATAACTTTTGGAGTAATCTTGCTAACAGAAGTGTAACGTCCTCGGCAGAGGTGATAAATTATTGATAGCTGGATGGATGACCCCAGTCGACCTGTGTCCAGGTGGAGGTCTCAGGACTGAACTCGGTGCTCGTCCAGAACCTGTCGTCTCTGTCCAGATACCTGGTGTCAGTGCAGTCTCATTACCCACAAGGACTTTCTGCTCCGCTCACCAGCAACGTCACCACACGTGAGATGCACACACAAACACACACACTTGGTTTCACAGCTGCAGTGAACACAGTCAACATGTGCCCCCGCCCCCCAGTGAAGGTGCCATCACCGTCAGACCTCAGAGTGACCAACTTCTCAGGAAGTGACATCACAGTGCGCTGGGTGGCAGCTGCGGATGACGTCGTCTCCTACCTCATCAAGTGGATCTCGCTGAGCGGTGGAGACCTGAGACAGGTGAGAGGTCACCGGGTCACCGGTGTCACACGTTCATCCTGGTTTGTAGCCTGTTTCCCACAACATGATGCTGAATGATGACGAATTTGTACAACGCAGAACATTTACTTGTAAGGAGGGCGGTAGCTCGAGGTTTGAGTGGATCCAAAGGTGCAGGAATTACCACACGAGGACGCACGACAGCTTGATCAACCAAGCGGTTTATTGCACAAACAGGTTAATAACAAAAACACACCAACAGAAGGAAACACAAAATCAGCCGAAACACAAAATCACTGCACCGTGGCGAGCGGACAGCCGGCTGGAAACAAGAGGTTTTAACTGAGAGACATGAAAGGTAAGGTGAATCCGCATGGAAGCCGGAAGAGTTAAACTGACAGCTGATGGAGAGATTCGTTTTTCGACAGGGAACGGTCCGTTGAACCACGGAGCCAGCATACAGGAATCAACCCTGAGGGGAATGTTTTTAGCCAACAACCACACCTGTTGCGCCACCCGGTATGTGGGAGCTGGAGTGCGCCACCTGTCCGCCCCCCTCTTGTTGGCGTCGGCAGTCCGAAGTAGGGCAGCACTTGTGTCCGTCCACACCACCTGGCAGCGGCGGAGGCTCTCCTGCAAAGAAGGCACAGCAATGTATCTCTTGCTCGGGGAAGAGCGGGGGCAGGTAACCCAAGGAGGTCGCGAAGGGGGGGAGACCAGTGGCGGAGGAGGTCATGGCATTGTGGGTGTACTGGATCCAAACCCGGTGCTCTGTCCAGTCGTGGGATTCTGGGCTGCCACACCACGCAGGGTGGACCCCAGGTCCTGGTTGGCCTGCTCTGTTGGTCCATTGATCTGCGGGTGGTAGCCTGAGGAGAGACTGGAGGATGCACCCAGGGCTGAACAGGAGGCCTTCCAGACCTGGGACACATTGTGGGCCTCTGTCAGAGAATATGTCCACAAGGATTCCATGGATACGGAAAACCTGATGGACCAGCAAATCGGACGTTTCTTTGGACGAGGGTAAACGCCACAAAATGGACCGACTTAGAGAAGCGATCCACAGTGGTGAGAACCGTGTCTTGACCTGGGCAGCCCAGTGACAAAATGCACAGCGATGTGGGACCAGCGTCAATGAGGGATCAGGGGAGGTTGGAGGAGTCTGGAGGGTGCTTGGTGGGATACCTTCCCCCTGGCACACACAGAACATACGAACTCTCGTATGTCCCTCTCCTTAGACGGCCACCAGAACCGCTGACGGAGGAAGGACAAGGTGGAGCCCGGGTGGCAGGCTAGTTTTGTGGCGTGGCCCCACTGCTGCACCTATGGACGTACCTCGGCAGGGACGAAGAGCACGTGGGGAGGGCCACCGCCAGGATCTGGTTCCACCTGCCCGGTTTTGGGAACCGCCACAAATTAAAATGCCCAAAAACAGAGCCCACCTGGCTTCCCGAGAGTTCAGTCTCTTTGCCGTTTGGATGTGTGACAGGTTCTTGTGGTCATCCATACCACGAATGGCTGCTCTGCCCCTTCCAGCCAATGCCGCCACTTGACCACGAGCAGCCCCCGATTCCCACGTCGTAATTTCTTTCTGCAGGCGAGATTTTACGAGAAAAGAAGGCGCAGGAGTGTAGATTCTTGTCCGGAGCGGGTCGCTGTGAAAGGACCGCACCCAGCCCAGTATCAGAAGCGTCCACCTCCACCACAAATTGCAAGGTGGGATCGGGTTGGACAAGCACAGAAGTAGTTGAGAACAGTTTAAGGGTGCTGAAAGCCCTCTCCACCTCTGCCGGCAAGGAGAAGGGTACCTTGGAGGACGTGAGACGGGTCAGGGGTGCCACTACTTTGCTGAAGTTCCTAATGAACGTTGGCGAACCCCAGAAACCTCTGGAACTCTTTGACTGGCCATAGTGGGCCAGTCAGAGACAGCCATAATCTTGAGAGGATCATCCCTTATCTGTCCTCCTTCAATTATGTGGCCCAGGAACTGGAAGGAGGACTGGTGAAAGGCACATTTTTCAGCCTTGATGAATAGCCGGTTCTCAAGTAGCCTCTGGAGAACCAGTACGACGTGTACGCCATGTTCGTCTAGGTCACGGGAAAAAAAATCAAGATGGTATTAAGAGGTACACAAAGACGAATTGAACGAGAGAGTCTCTAAGCACGTCATTTATAAGGGCCTGAAAGGTCGCGGGAGCGTTAGTTAATCCGAAAGGCAGACTAGATTTTCGAAATGGCCAAGAGGGGTATTAAAGGCAGTCTTCCACTCATCCCCCTCCCAAATACGTACCAGAAGGTTTGGAGAATACGGCCTGATGCGAGCAAGGATAGTGGGTACTTGTTTTTAACGGTTATGTTGTTGAGACCCTGGAAATCAATACATGGGCGGAGAGTCTTCTCTTTCTTTTCCACAAAGAAAAAACCTGCACCCAGAGGAAAAGACGACGGCCGAATAAGACCTGCAGAGAGGGACTCAGAAATGTATTTCTCCATAGCCTCCCACTCTGGCTTTGACAGACTCAACAGCCAGACAGGAGTGGGGCGCCCGGCAGGAGGTCTATGGCACAGGCGAAGGGTCTATGGGGAGGCAGCAAAAGAGCCCGATCCTTACTGAAAACCTCCCCAAGATCGTGGTAAACCGGGGGGACCGACGAGAGATCCAGAGATGGCGTCCCAGACTGAGTCTGCGCATTGACTGGTGGTGGAACTGCGGAGCAAAAACAATTAGAAGAACACGGGGAACTCCATCCGATAATCTTCCCTGCCACCCAGTCGATGTGGGGATTGTGTGCAAGAAGCCACGGATACCCCAACACCAACAGAGGGCAGGATCTTAAACCGGATGGTCTCGTGATGATTGCCAAAAACGATTAGTTGTATGGGTGCAGACACATGGGACACAGATGAAACCGTCGAGCGCATTGATATTGATAACTTGGTCAAGAGGGATGAGGGAAATTCCTGCCTCTGCTGCGAACCCCGAGTCCAGGAAATTGTCCTCCGTGCCAGAATCCACTAGAGTGCAGAGAGACCAGGACTCGCCGGAGCAGGAAATGGACCCCTGCACCTCCAGGCCCGTGTGGCCGGCCCGACAGTTTGCCCACTTCTACTGCTGGGCAAGTAGGGACATTTGGCGAGGCGGTGATCGGCACCGCCACAGTACAAACAGGCACCCGAGCGGAGCCGGTGCTCTCTCTGCGCCCCAGTGAGACGGACCAGGGTTCGGAACCAGACAGTATAATCTGCGACTGACTGAGACCCTTGCTGGAGGTCGAGCAGGCGAGACGAGGCATTACCACGGTGATCAGGGTGGTCGAAAATGGTGCAGAACCATTTCATGAACGCCTCGTAAGAGAGTGAATCAAAATCTGGTTGGCTACTCAGAGTCTCAGCCCAGGTCAGCACCTTGCCCCGAAGCAACCTGATCAAAAAACACACTTTTGAATCGATCTGAGGAAAAACGTTGAGGTTTCTGGGAGAATATGAGGCGGCATTGGAATAGGAACCCGCGACATTTGTTAAACGCTCCCATATAGAGTTCAGGGTTGGTGATAGGCAAGTCCCTGGCTGAGTTAAGCTCTGCCGGGACTGGGGCTGGAGCCGTAGCCGCAGCTAGCGTCATCTGGGACGTCATCTGGGAAACTAGCTAGCTTACCTGTGCGGAGAGATGGGGAGTCGATGACAGGAGGGTCGTTAATATCTGGTTGTGGTGGCTGAGCCAGGTCACCTGCGTGTGCAAGGCCGTCTGGATCACATGTCGGCCAGATTGTACTGTAAGGAGGGCGGTAGCTGGAGGTTTGAGTGGATCCAAAGGTGCAAGACTTACCACACGAGGAAGCAAGACAGCTTGATCAATTGATCAATTGCTTATCGATGATTATTGGTTAAAATGACAACGGAAGGAAACACAAAATCAGCCGAAACAGAAAATCACTGCACCGTGGTGAGTGGGTAGGAAACAACGCGGTAAAGAGCTCCACAAAACATGGGAGAGATGAGAACTGAGACAGAAACACGCACAAGAGCAAGGTAACAACATGGAGAAAGCGAGGTCGATGGCTGGAGAGTCAGGCATGAAAGCACAAACAATCTGGCAGTGGGGTGACGCCAGAGTGCAGTTTAAAAGCAGGAGCAATCAGCGCACTGATGAGGATCAGGTGAACTGATTGTTCCCCAATCAGTCTGGCCACACCTCCACTGCCAGCCAGAGAGGGAAAAGGGAGAAAACCTGTGAACAACCTGAACACAAAACAAACAACCATAACATTACTAGCAGGGGTCTGTACCACGAAGCTCGATTAATAACTGACTGACTTAGTGAGATCATGGCGATCAGGATCATCGGGACCACGAAGCTGGATATCAACTCGCTAATTCAATCCAGCTTTGTCTCATCAAGACCAGTGAACGCGCACGTATAAGAGGTGTGTTCAGAGGCAGCAGACCAATCACAATCAGGAGCGCACGAACGGGAGACAGAGCGCCTCTCGCTGGTCACAGAGGTTAATGCTGAAAAAGTAGGAGGAGAAGAAGTCAGAGATTGTAGAAAAGACAAACACCGTGGAAGATGACAGAAGACGACAAAGCAGCTGGCAACACATCACAGACTGTGTAAATGTGTACGTTGTTCATGAATGAATGAATGAACCTACAACATCTGTGAATCCCTGTATTAGGAGACTATGAAAACCCACGAGTCGTCAGGAGGCTGAGCACGGGGACAAAGGGTGTTTGACGGACACGTTTCCATTTGGACTAAACTATAAAAACTACAGGCTCCAATGTCTGCTGGTTACTTTCATTTATTAAGTATAAAATACAAACAGTGAATCCCACAAAAAACCTTTAAAACACAGTGCAAGTCAGTGAGCAAACAAGCGGTCAGCAAAAATAGGACCCCCCCCCCCCCAGTTCATTCATACATTCCACCTGTACAACAGCTGATTTTACTACTTCCCTCAGGTGCCCCCCCACCTGACTCCTCCTCAGATGTGACACAAAGAAGGAAGCTACCTGGACCTACAGTCTGAATCAAATCATCTGATGATCTGTGTTAGAGATGATCAGGGACAAAGAACAAAAATATCATCTCCCTCTTCAAAAAAGAGGGGGAACCCTCAAACACCATGAATGAAGTGTGGAGATGACACTGTTCACATTTCCTTCACTGAACCACATGTATGGAAAGTGTCTTGTGAAGACGATTAACTCATCTTTTAAATCAGTGAGGTCAGAGGTCACTTGGTGGACCACCGACAGACGGTGTTTCTGATGAGTCCCT
>CAAKHB010003587.1:5326-21426 GCA_901007665.1 Aeoliscus strigatus
TGGGCGTAGTAGCAGATATATATGTGTGTGTGTGTGTGTGGCTGGTTGTGTAGAAGCAGAGATGTAGGGGGCGGCAGTGAGGTCAGAGGATTATTTCAGGTTCCAAAGCTGCTGCTGGACAAGCTCTTTCAGCTTTAAAATGATTCAAATCTTGAGGGCTTTCTCCTTTCATAGACAGGAAACATTCATTCAGTGTCACAGATTCACTTCCTACGAGCACTTATCACCTCCTCCTCCATGGAGTCACAGTTATGTTGAGGAAGAAGCAGATTCAATGTGTGACAGAATAAAAGCAAAGTTTAATTTATCATTGAATACGTGCAAAGCATATTTGTGGGTGTGTGAGTCAAGACACTGAAACAGCTCTGTGTGTTCGTCAGGAGACGACTCATTCCACCATTGAGTCCCTAGTGATGGAGTGATTGTTTGTGTGTGTTTGGTGGGGGGGTAGGCGACACCTTCTGATGGATAATCAGATGTTCAGGATGCTCTGAAACGTGACAGGTGTGGAATGCTGTGTAACATACAGTATGTCATGGTCCCATGTCCCCCTCCCGTGTCCCCGTCCCACCTCAGTTTGTGTCCCCATTCAGTCCAGGACATTCAGTCCAGGACAGGGCAGAGGACTCTTACGTTCGGCAACAGTGGATGATCAGGCTCCAGAGGACGAAGAACCAGTCAGACGCTGTCAGATCCAGCGGTTTGGGGCTGAAGGCGGAGGCTTTGAAGTTGGAGATGAAATTCTCATCTGCAGAGATCAGAGAGAGGAGAGGAGAAGAGCGAGAGGTGCAACGCTCCATGAACATGAATGGAGCAGAGACACAGTGCGAATGTGAAATAAATCGATTGAAACGAGAGTGAGAAGAGAAACATTCTGCTCACGTGATCTTTGTCCTCCTACGTCCTCTGGTGTCCTCACTCTGATTCCCCCGGATGGAAAGTTATCTGTGAAGGATTCATCAGTCCACTGCAACATCATGAGACATGGATGGTCTGGTCGTACGTGGGGAAACAAAGCTGCATTCAGGGACGTTTCACTGGAACCATGTGACAGCAAGGTCACTCCCACTGAAGGGTTTTCACACGAGAGGTGTTGGAGCTCGGCATGGAACCAGCAGACATCAGGATGGAGACGCTGGCGTGAGCAGGAGGACGTGAGGGGTTGACATGTGTGAGGCTTCTGTCACCTTACAAACACGTTATCAGTGCTGATGCTGCACACAGAGACGGAAGCCCATGCCCCCTGTTTATGTACACAACAACACACACACACACAGACACACACACAGCAGTGAGAACGTGAAGGATGTGGACAACTTACATGTCCTCTATATGTCCTTGTCTTTTCACACACACACACACACACACACACACACACACGCACACACACACACAGATTCTAGACTTTCAACTCCAATGAGACATCAGTCGATAGTAAAAACAGATGTGTAACCTGATGTCTACTGGAGTTATGAGATAATATCGCCCAATCAATCAGCGTGCACACACACACACACAGTTGTGATGGTCTCACTTTCTTCCTGTCTGAGCTGTGTTCTTAGGTCCCACAAGGAATGTGTTTTATCATATGACTCAGTGTTTGTGTGTGTGTGTAGTAACAGAGGTCAGAGGTCAGAATGTGTCCAATGAGTTTGTCTCTGTTCCTGAAAAACTTTCTCTTCTCTCCTCCAGTGTCTCTCACAGATCCGTAGCTCACAGAACAAGTTTCAAACATCTGGGAGAGATTAGTTCTTTTCCTCATTGTTTCCTGTCAGAACAGAGTTCTGCTGTTCAGCTTCACTGGCCCCTCCCCCCCTACACACACAACACACACACACGTCCTCCCTTCTGTGTAATGTAACACTGAGAATGCTGAGGAGGCGTCTACATTCACACACGTTCCTCAGGTCGTGCGCTGCAGGAATCTGCTGCTGTTTCCTCACGTTTGTCTCCTGCCGCAGTCAGAGTCATTTCAGTTTGAGCCTGAGAAAGCAGCTGGACGCAGCCTCAACGAATCACTTTGCTTTGTCTCTAGTTGGCTTCACTCTGCGTCAGGCTTGTGAACAGATGATAAATGTTAGCGGTGGATTTTCTCACCAGTCTTTGCTGGGATTCTTCTCGTCTTCTCTTGTAGTCTCCATGGACCTTCTCTGTTTGAACCTCCTGAAGTTCTCCTTTGCAGCAGCATGTGAATAAATCACTGTCAGACAGATGAACTGTCGCAGACGTCAGTCATGTGCTGCTCTGTCTTTTCATGGTTGCTGTCTTCTTGTGCGGATGTACAAATGTCTTGAAAATGTTGTGGCTAGGTAACCAACAGGTCTTGCACTCTTCAGAAAGTGATGTATCACATGCTTTTTACCACCACGTGTGTGACACAATTGAACGAGTTTGGAAAGTTCATCAGAGCAGCAGAACACAATAGAAAACGCAATGATCCACATGATATGAGGGAATGAAGGTATTCTTATATTTGAATCTTATGCTACTTCTGTCTTGTCCCAACAGGATTATATGACACATTATATAACAACAAATTGTTGAACTAATTCCATCTGTAGAATCAGAAAACCGATCACCAGCAGTGTGAATGTGAGTGTGTGTGTGTGCGTGGAAGTGTAGATGATGTAGTGTTCATTGACGAGTTTACACAGATGATGAACTTTCCTGAATTCGTTGTGATTGAACTCTTGGCTTCAATCAAAGCAGCAAATATTATTTTTACGCTATCAAATGTTTGTCAAACATCATTGTGCGTTTGTGTGTTCTGCAGTTTTGCGTGACGACTTCAGACAGAACCCGCTGGACGTGATGGTGGCGGTGGGAGAACCTGCGGTGCTTGAGTGTCAGCCCCCCCGCGGGCACCCTGAACCCACCATCTCCTGGAGGAAAGACGGGGTCAACGTGGACGGCAGAGACGAGCGAATCACAGTGAGACACGTCACACATCTCCAGGCTTTAACAGAACAGTCAACACAGATCGACAATAATTAATAATGATATGATAATAATCATCTTTGCTGATTTATTATTAATCACAATCCTTTTATTGTAATGATACAGTGACATGAAAGTGTTTGTAGCTTTGTCTCCAACACAGTTGAGGTTTTAACTATTTAACCCTGACCGTATCGACGGCGCTACATTCATTATGTGACTATGCGAAAACAATAAACGGTTACTGAAAGCTGGGAAGTTGCACTCAGTCTCAAGTCCTGAAAGTGAAGGGAACATCAATGTTCCTGTCATTACGGCAATCCCATTTGCTCTGTTGCCGGAAACCGGTGAATAATTACCGTAATGACAGTAACTTGGCTATGACTTGGCTATGAACTGCAGCTTCTCAACTCCGAGGAACCAATCTTTAGTTTTCTCCTTCTCTTAGCTCCTTGACCTCTGACCTGTGACCTTTGCCCTAATCACCTCTGTTATGGAAGCCAGGCTGCAGCAGGAGACTGTATAAATATAGAAATACATCTCATTCTCTGGAGGTTCATGGGCTCATCGGATCCAATTCTCTGTTTGAAGGTTCACAGGTGTCAGAGGTCATCAGGGGTCAAAGGTTACACTCGCCTGTGTTCCACTGTTTTATCATGAGTTTATTGGTCAACTGATGCAAGTGAACCGATCGATCGCTTATTGATCAGTGACTGATTTCACTCAATCATATGACGGTGGTGTTTCCACCAGCTGCCTCACACACTCATATCTGATGAGTGAACATAAGCAGGTTTATTTGTGTGTGTGTGTGTGTGTGTGTGTGTGTGGATTGATGGGTTTGTTTGATGGCCGCACACGTTCCTGCAGACGCTGTAGAGTACATTCACACTGGTGCAGACTGACAGGTGAAGCGCCCCCGGGGGGCCATGATGGACGAAGCAGCACTCTGTGAAGAAACACAAAGGCTTTATACTTTCTGTCTTTGTGTTCTTTAATCATCTGCTCAGTATGGAAATATGCCTCCTCCATCACAGTTCACCCAGAGGCATCACTTATTCCTCAAAGATCTGTCACGTGCTGCTGGGATTCTTCTGCTCCGTCAAGCTGTCATTTATAATGAGCAGGTGAAGACGAGATCAGTGAATCAACGTACGAAAACATGCTCCATCAAATATTTGTGTTTTTCAAGCACAACAGACGAGATGAGAAGTGAACGAGTGAATGAATAATAGTGTGTAGTGATAGTGTGTGATGATTAGATCTTGATGAGTTCTCGACTGGACGTCCTGAGCAGCAGCAGCCGCAGTAGCTTCACACGCTGAACTGAGGAACATGGAAACGAGAGGTGATGGGTGAGGGGTGGGGGGGGGGGGGGGGGTGAAAACTGAAAGAGGACATATTTAAGACAGGCAGCTGATGATGAAGGTGTGTTCCAATGTCACTGGAGTGACAGAACTTATCAAAGCAGACGATTGAGATGTTTAATTGTTCCACGAGGTGAAAAATTTGTTGTGTGCTCTTCACCTGTACTGCAGCCATTAAAAAAAGAACATACCTGGAAAAAAATCCTCCAAATTAAAAAAAAAAACACAGAAGTGAAGAAGTTTCAGCAGAGCCTCACATGTTCAGCAGTAACATGTTTGTGATACATTAACTTCAGTTAAAATGTTTGTCTCGGGAGATGACAAAACCACCGCTGGATTTCCCGTCAGTGAACATGCAGCAGGAAATAAAAAAGTTTCAGGTCTCATTCACAAGGTTCTTCAAAAAGGTTCTGCAGGCTGACTGCCTGTTGTCCCGGAGAACCCAGCCACACATGTTGTTACTTAATCAAGGAACAATTACTACATCATAGACTGAGCAGGTCGAGCACACGCAGAAACCAGAGGTGTTTTTATCCAGAATGACCTTTGAATGATCTGTTTCTAATGATGTTTCATACACATACAACACACATTCACTTCCTTTTCTAGTCTTTTTCAAGTCTTTTATTTGACTTTGTTCGGTTTCAAAGTTTTGCTGGAAACATCCACCAAGAAAAAAATGCTGAATGTGCAGAGCAATTTTCCACTTTCTGTCCCTGAAAGAAGAACACACAACCACAAGTTGCCCGCAGTTTGTTCATGTGCAAACACATTGTTTGGTCAGCAGACGCTGGAAAACACTGTGTTGTTTGTTGCATGTTCATCTTCAGCTGCTTTCAGCTCCAGCTCTGTGTCTCATGGATGTTCTTTTATTCAGCCTCACAGACGCAGCAGCATTGACCTCCGACCTCTCTGAGGAAACAGCAGCGCTGCCAAGTGTGTGAATATATATGAACAGTGTGTACTATGAAGTACATTCATAGTCCCTGCTAACAGAGTGTGTGTGTGTCTGTTCCTATAGGGTTCCTATAGGTTCCTCTGTCATGTAGCATCACATGAGTGATGGAATTTCATCAACAATTTCCTGCTGTCGAGCTCATTGTCAGCCAGAAAATACATAGAATAGAATACCATAGAACAGAACAAAATAGAACATAGAATAGAATAGAATCATATTTATTGTCATTAAACAAATTGCATAATGAAACGTGAGTCAGGATGATGTGTGTTTTTATAAAAATTGTGTTTTATCTGACAAATTCTGAGCAGATAATCTGCTGCATGCACGCACACACACACACACACACACACACATACACATACACAAACATACTCAAACACAGCTGTGCAAATGGTGTTTGTGTTTTATTCAGATTCGCAATGGGAAGCTGATGATCACTAACAGCAGGAAAACAGATGCAGGAAAATACATGTGTGTGGGGACAAACATGGTGGGCGAGCGAGAGAGCGAGATCGCTGAACTCACCGTTCTAGGTGAGTATGTGTGTGTATGTGTGAATGTGTGTGTGTATGTGAGAGCGTATGGTCACTGTCATCCACGTTAATCATTCTACCACTGAACAAACTGGTCTCTTCCACACACACACGTCCAATCAGGATGCAGCTCTTATCAGCTTCACCCAGCCAGCTGTTTGGTATCTTCACAAAAATATTGAAGGCTGAAAGTCGACGGAGGAAAAACAAAGAATTTTTTTTTGTTGATGGTGAGCGTTAGTTCAAGGACGGAGACGGAGCTCCAGGAGCCACACTGATACAAATATCTATGTTCACTCCCTTTCCTCTTGCCTCCAAACATGGAGTTTGTCATTCATTTCAGATAAGTTTCGAGAATTTCTGTTCATCCATAAATCCATCCATGTCTGTCCACACACACAGAGCGCCCCTCGTTCCGGAAGCGTCCCAGCAGTGCGGTGGTATTGGCGGGCGACAGCGTGGAGTTCCACTGTTCCGTTGTTGGAGATCCCGTTCCCACTGTGCGCTGGAGGAAAGACGACTCGGACCTGCCTCAGGGCCGGTAACACCCCAGTAGAGACAATCACCCAGTGCCTTTCCACTCGTCCGTTCATCTCTTCTTCTTCTTCCTCTTCTTCTTCTGCTGCTGCTGCAGGTGTGAAATCCTGGAGGATCACACTCTGATTGTTCGTCAGGTCACGTCTGCTGATGAAGGCTCCTACTCATGTGTAGTGGAGAACATGGTGGGAAGGTCTGAGGCCTCGGCCACGCTGACTGTACACGGTCAGTACACACACACACACACACACACACACACACACAGGCACTGTACACAGAGATGAGAGGAGGAAAAGCTGTAGAAGAGCTGAATGTGCAGGTGAAATTATTTAATGCAGGTGATATTTCTGAGTAGAAAGAAGAAACAGTCAATAATTGTTACAGATCAATAATCAGCAATCAGCTTTCGTCTTCACCTCAGTCATTTGTTACGTTTGGAGCAGATGATGTCTCCTCATTCACTCAAACTGTGACTGCAAATATGAACCTTCCCTGGTGTGCCTGTGACAGTTTGTCCTGTGATCATTCCTCGTCACTCATCATGCTGCTCTTCTGTCTCTCTCCTTCTAGTCTCCACTGGTAAGTTCTCATCCATCCTCATTTGCCATCACAGCCCCCCCCCCCCAACACACAGTATGTAGTTGCTCAATGTGAATGAATGAAGGTAAAAACGTTGTTTTCACTGTGTGAACATGTTACCCTCTGACTGATGCTGCGTCACTGACATCCCATCGTTTCTTCTCGTCAGTTCCGCCGGCGTTCGCCATCCGTCCCTCGAACGAGGTGGCGACCGTTGGCAGGACGGTCACCTTCCAGTGTGAGGCGTCTGGGAACCCGCAGCCGGCCATTTTCTGGCAGCGTGAGGGCAGTGAGGTGAGTCTTGGCTCTGCTCAGTGCAAACACAAGTACTAGATGTGTTTGTAACTCCACCCTCCCCCCCACAGAGCCTCCTGTTCTCCTCCCAGCCCCTGCAGCGCCTCAGCCGACTGTCTGTGTCCCAAACCGGCAGTTTGACCATCACGGATGTTCAGCTCGCTGACGGAGGGTTCTACAGCTGCCAGGCACTCAACATTGCCGGCAGTGTGATCACCAAAGCTCTGCTGGAGGTGACGCACTGTAAGTGTGTGTGTGTGTGTGTGTGTTGGTGGGGGCATATCTGCCTGTAAGCCTGAAGTCTGGATGGAAATGGTTTTGTTTGGGGGAGTTCTGATTGGTCCCTGAAGTGGTTCTGTTCATATTACATGTAAACAGCCGACGGATGAAGTGAACAAATGTTCAATTCTACAGTCGTGACACTTTTCAAAAAGCAATTTCAATGTGCTTGGAGCTGAACACCAGTAATTACACAGCACCAACAACAATTAACTGACCTGTGTGTGTGAGTGTATGTGAGTGTGTGTGTGTGTGTGTGTGTGTGTGTGTGTGTGTCCGTACGACAGTTAATGAACAGAAGTGCTGCAGGCACCTGATGAAGTTTTTAATCCAACTCTCATTAATGCAGACAACAGTTTACATGGACAGCCGTTGTTGGAAATTAAAAAAACATTTCAGTTCAGTAAAACTGCCTGTAACTGTGCCCCCCCCCCGCCCCACCTAGCCCCAGTGTGTTTTTATGGAAATGACATGTCCTCAGGCACATTTTAAGGTGCATTCATGTGATTTCTATTCAGTAATTTTGCACATCAGATCCACAGGGTTTTTCTAGTGTTATCTGAGTACTGTGATTGGAGCTGGCTGCAGCAGTGTCCAATCAATGATGAGCAACTCCTAGCTGGGGGTGGGGGTTCTTTTTTCCTGCACAGAAATCCAAACCTATTGTTCTGTCTCGTCTAACTGTCTTCCCTCCTTCTTTCGCCTTAGCTCTTAACTGTTCTTTTTTTTACATATCTTTCTCCTTCATTCATCTTATCCTCAGCTTACAGTGAAATACTTCTCTGATGTGACCATGAATTCACTGTTAAATACATAGATTTAGCATGAAAACCCTGAGTCTGACCTTGGAGAGTCCTTTCCACAACTGTGCGTTTCTTCGCCAGAGCTCCACTCAACCACAATGTTCCACAACGTTCCTCCAATGTCAACAAAGAGCTTTCGTCTGCCTGACGTGACCAGAAGACCTTACACTGATCTTCAGTGCTCATTTTACTCGTATTTTCATTTTCACAATCTTTTCTTTCTTTTACAGCAGGGTCAGAACAACCTCCTCCAGTGATTAGACAGGGCCCAGCCAATCAGACGGTTCCAGTGGACAGCACCGTGGTGCTCAGATGCCACGCCGCTGGAACTCCACCTCCCACCGTTCACTGGAGGAAGGACGGGGCGGTGGTGTCTCCGGTGGACTCTCGTATGTCCGTCGCAGAAACAGGATCGCTGGAGATCCACTACGCCAAGGTGAGGAGCAACTGGACACATGAGCTTGTACTGACGTCGCTCAGGTAGGCGACAAACTCACAACGTCCTCCTGTCGTCCCATCAGCTGGGAGACACAGGCCTTTACACCTGCGTCGCTTCTAGTCCCAGTGGAGAGGCGTCCTGGACGGCGTACCTTCAAGTAGAGGGTAGGTCAGTGGAGTGGAACGTGTCCAATCCGTGTCACTGGTGCAGCTGACACGTTGATATGTTCCCTCAGAGTTCGGAGTCGTCGTGCAGTCCGCTCACCCTGGAGACTCAAGCTTGGTGCCTGCTGCTCCGTCTAAACCTGAGGTGTCTGACATCAGCAGCACCTCTATCACTTTGTCATGGAGGACGAGCGGCGGCGCAGCACCGACGTCCTACTTGATCGAAGCGTTCAGGTGAAACTTGAGGAATCCAGGATGTTCTGATGAGACGGATCCGTTTTCCTCTAACAAATCTGTTTGTTTTCTGTCGTCTGCAGCTACATGTTTGGCAGCAAGTGGATGACTCTCGCTGAGCATGTGAAGACACAAACCTTCGTCCTGAAGAATCTGAAGCCAGCCACTGTCTACCTGTTCATGGTCCGAGCGGTGAATGCACACGGCCTCAGTGACCCCAGTGAGATCTCTGACGCTGTCCGAACACAGGGTCAGTGAGGAAACGGGTCACCTCTGAACACACAAGAACTGCCGAGTGCTGAACATTCTGTGTTCTGCTGCTTTCAGACGTCAGCTCGGCTGCTCGGGGGACAGATCCTCGTCAAATCCAGAGGGAGCTGGGCGACGTGCTGACTCACCTGCAGACTCCTTCTGTGCTGTCGTCCTCCGCCGTCAGGCTGCAATGGACGGTGAGGAGAAGGGATATCTGAGTGACAAAGATCCTGGATCACTCTGGTCTGAGCAGCAGGACGTTTCTTGAAGCTGCTGCTGTTTCTCCTTCCTGCACCAGGTGGAGCCACAGTCCCAGTTCATTCAGGGGTTCAAGCTGTTTCACCGGCTGTCTGCGGAGGGAGAGGCGCCTGTGTGGCAGTGGAGTGTGCTGGACGTCCATGGGCCTCAGAGGGACGGGGTGGTGATCAGTCAGCTCCAGAGAGGATCCCTGTACGAGTTCAAAGTGCGTCCGTTCTTCGATGAGTTCCAGGGAGCTGACAGCGAGGTGAAGATGGTCAGGACACTGGAAGAAGGTGAGAACTTCTCTGAACACCTCGTTAGGTCCACTTCAGTCTAATTCAGCCATTATTTCCACTTTTTAAAAGCCAATATACTGTTTATTACTGAGGTCGTTCTAACTGCTGGTTCAGGGTATTAACCTCCGATGAACTGACAAGACTGGATTTAAAGAGAAACAAGTCATGTACATTAACGCATAAATACTAATAAGAGTTTCATTCAATGTGTGACATCAGGGAATGTCATAGTCTAAGAGATGAGACACTAAATATATTGCCTCTGCTGTTGCAGCCCCCAGGAGTCCCCCCCAGGACGTGATGGTAACCAAGAGCGATACCAATGGAACCTCCATCCTCGTGTCCTGGAAACCTCCAGCTGCCGAGCAGACTGGAACCATCCAGGAGTACAAGGTCAGATGGCGTGTCCTACTGAAGATGGACCTTCCGAGGACACCGAGGACACCCGTGTCCCTGTCAAGTGCCCCTCACATCTCATCTCCTCCTGACAGATCTGGTGCCTGGGTAACGAAAGTCGGTACCACGTGAACCAGTCAGTCAACGGCTCGACCTTCTCCGTGCTCGTTCCGTCGTTGGCTCCAGGAATACGTTACAGTGTGCAGGTCGCCGCGAGTAACGGTGCTGGAGCCGGCGTCAAGAGTGATGTCACCTTTTTTCAGTTCGGTCAGAGTTCTCACACAACACAACGTCCAGTAACACTGGTTCTTCTCTTCACGTCTGTTTCCTGAACATTCACTTGTCCCTCTGTCCTCATCAGACTCTGCTGGTCAGATGATGGACATCCGTGAGGACAAAGACACTCTGTCGCAGATCTCAGACGTGGTGAGACAACCAGCATTTATTGCTGGCATTGGCGCCACCTGCTGGTTGGTCCTCATGGTCTTCAGCGTGTGGTTGTACCGTCACCGGAAGAAGAGAAGTGGTGTGAACAGCACGTACACGGGAATCCGCAAAGGTTTGTCTTCTTCTCTGATGTGTCACACAAAGGTTCGATGCAAGTGTGTGTATCAGTTTCAAATGGTGAAACGTTTATTTGTGTAAAAGAAGCTCTGGAGTTTGTGACTATAACAACTGAAACTGACATAACACCTTTTTGTCCTCTGGGTGATAAAATAAGGAATAATATCAGTTATATTAGTTTGGAGGCAGGAAAACTGCCATGTCCTGTGACAGTGTTTCCCTCCTCACTGATTAACCTTCACCTGGTCGCACACATCTGAAGACATGAGCTGGTTTCAATGTTTTTGAATGAACATGTCCTCACTCATCTGTTCCTACAGTGCCGTCATTCACCTTTACACCCACAGGTATGTTGGTTTGTTTTACACTATTTACAGCTTTCTGTATCGAATAATAACACTTATTTGGAATAAGGGTTACTATACAAGAACATTTTACAACGATCTGGAGCCCTGCTCCTGCTGGTGCATGAAGAAAAGTAGTGCAAACAATATAAACTATGAAAAAAAGACAAGTTAAAGCTACTGCTATATAAAACATTCTAAATAAGGGTTGTATATATACAGAAACATGTATGAAGGGCTGGAGGTGATCATTGCATGTATTTCAGTCAGAAAACCAATCAAATGTAGGTCAGTTATGTTTGAGGACTGAACATACATATGGACAAAAAGGATCTAAAATCCAAAGTTTTGTCCAATAGTTTGTGTTTGAAGTTCTAACCAGTCTCTGTTCTTCACACAGCAGTGTTTGTTGACATGCTAATGTGGAATTCCTGTTTTATTTCCAAACACATTCCTAAAACTTGGAAGTGAGGCTTAGTTTTACACCGTCATCATCTGATAAAGGTTTCCAGTGTCTGGCAATGAGCCAAGTGAGCTCGTAACTGGTTATTATGAAATTTTCACAACGGAAAAATTTGTTGTTGTTGTTGCTGTTGACATTTAGGTCAAATGTTTGGTTTCATAGTGTTGTCATACATCGTCTTCAACAGTTTAGGTGTAAATCAACGGGCACTTTCTTTCAACCTGAATAAAGAACTATCCATTCTGCAGCTAGTGAAATTTCTGACGTATTCCGTCCTTTATACAGACAATAGCTCCACCGAGTATTCAAGATGAGATTATTTTTTTTACTTGTTTCTCCATGGGCCGTAGTTTGGACACCACAGCGTTTCCAGCAAACAAAACAAAAAAAGTGAAGTAAAGGTGAAAAGCAGTTGTGTTTGTCAGGAGAAAGTGAAGAAGGAAATACTCCTTTATGTATATATGTCTGTTACTGAACATAAAGCAGCTGACAAACTACCTGCTCCGTTTAAGTTAGAAACTCCTGGAGACGTTATATTTCATCATTTTTTTAATGAATAGACAGGTGTATTGAAGGGATGTTTTATATTCCAGCTTCTACGGTTTTCTCTGCCTTTGACACTTGAATGTGTTTATTCTCCTCTACTCTGCAGTGGCATATCAAAGAGGAGAGTCTGTGTGCAGCGGAAGCAGGTGAGTGGTGTATGTTACATGGTACAAACACTAGGGGGTGGTGTCTCACTGCTCATGAACTTTTTTAATCAGCCCACATGCATCATTCAGAAATGTGTGTTGTCCGTGTTTCAGACCTGGCCTTCTCAGCATGGGTGAACCTCTGAACCCGCTGTGGCTGCCAGAGAACTGGCCCAACGCCTGCTCCAGTCACCAGGACTGCAGCGTCACGTGCTGCTCCAACGGCAACGGCACCAGTGACAGTAACATGACCACATACAGCCGCCCAGGTTGCTGCATGTATCTCTGATGATCACACTTATATTATGTATAATCCAAGTTGATGGTCTGCGTGTGTGTGGGGGTTAACATTTGTTTCCTCCTCAGCCGACTGTATCGCAAATTATGGAAACCATCTAGAGAACAAACAGGGGGGGCAGCCTGGTTCTGAGACGGCCATTTACAGCGATGTGAACCTCTCCAACAAGCTCAACGACATTAAAACATTCAACAACTCCAGTTTCTGCTTCGTAAGTCCGGAAGATTCAGAAACGTATGAGCCCATTCCGTACGCCACCACGCAGCTCATCCAGGCCGGGATCCAGAGCAAAGCCGCCGCCACTGCCGGCAACACAGCAGCACTGGAGCCCCTGGACAGGACCTGCTGGCAGCAGCCCCCACACCCGCCCCCCCTACCCAAGGAGGTGGCAGCACACATGCAGTATAGCATGATGGAGCAAAACATGTTGAACAAAGGTTGGCTGACACCAATTTATCACATACTCTTCATACAAAGTCAGACATGATTTGTGTCTAACTACTTCGCCCTCAGATCACCTGCAAGGATGTGAAGCAACAAATCACCACAAAACTAGCACGTACAACCAGAGCCGGGATCACAGCACCGCCGGCTCCCAGAGCTCCGACCGCGGCAGCAGCAACACATCAGGTGAGTGCCGGCTGGTCCTCCATGTTGCTGGTCCATGTCACGATAAACAAACCTGCCTCCTCTCTCTCAGGGAGTCAGAGTCACCGGAAGGGAACACGAGCTCCAAAGACAACAAAGCACAATGCAGGAAGCTGGGGAGAGACGCCGCACCCTCCTCATGCTAACGCCTGGAGCTGTGACGTGTATAGTCGACCGATGGAGAAGAGGTGAACACACACCGTTTGATCCGTTTGATGTCCACTGATGTTTACCTGAGTCCTGTCTGCCTGATGATCTGTGATCGTGTTCTCAGGTCTGATCCAGAGAGGAGAGCAGAGGGCTGCCCCCTGCCGCCAGTCAGGATGACATCATCCCCCTCCGACTTGTCCTACAGCCATCCACCAGCGCCCCCCCTGCAGGGAGAGCTGAGCAACGACCTGCATGACGGAAACGATCCGCTCAGGTAGCCACAAAAAATCTGATGTTAGTTTTTAACCCAAAAAACAGGGTAACGAGGTTGTTCCTGTATGTTCCAGCCCCCCCTGTCCACTTTCTGACACTCACACATACAGCTGCATCCCCCCCGGCCTGCACAACGACGGCCCAGATGAGGAGGACGAGGACGCAGAAGAAGAGACAGAGATGGATGGCAGCCACTGCCACCAACAGCACAACCACCAGCCCATGCAGCCGCCACAACACGCCTCCCCCCACAGGCTCCGTCTCCTGGAGCACACCCCTGCCTCCAGCGCCGGGGACCTGGAGCGCTCCGTCCCTGGGTCCATGGTGAACAGCTGGGGCTCAGCATCGGAGGACAACCTATCATCAGGCAGGTCCAGTGTCGTCAGCACCTCGGAGGGTTCCTTCTTCACAGACGGAGACTTCAGCCAGACGGTCACCTCCTCTCGGGACATCGCCGAGTTCCGTCCCAGCAGATATGCAGAGGACTCAAGTGAGAACGACAGCTAACCTGTTCAGCATGATGGACAGGTTCTTGACCAAGCACTCGACTGCCAAGCAGCTCATTTCCAACCTGTAGTTTTTTTTAATATTTCGATTTACACCAAATATTAATCCTCCTAAACTTATTTTATCTACATCAATAGATTCTTTGACCAAGAAAACACGCACAGTTCCTTCTCGCTTTGCGAAAAACAAACCTCCGTGTTTGGGTGGACTCAAACCACCAGCCTTTCGGTTGACAGATTGCGCCACAGAGACACTCCACTGCTGATATCTTGGAATTACAGACACAGATGCTGAAAATGTCACGCAATCTCACAATGATAAAGAAACCTTCAGAAATGTTCCTGTATCCAGATGGTACCATTATCAGCATTTTCTGGAAATTTCATTAAAATCTGTTCATAACTTTTTGAGTTATTTACTGACAGACAGACAGACAGCCCCCCAAACAAAAAACTTTAATCTCCTTGGTGGGGGTAATAAGCAGTATTAATAGGTAGTCTGATCCAGACGTTACTGGTTTTGTCAAATAAAAAACAAATGGGATGATTTCAGGGCGATGGCAGCAGCGACCGAGCAGCCCGATGTCCACAGACAGCAACATGAGTCCCGCCGTCACACACAAGAGACCCAAGAGACATAAACACAACCAGTGTGGACATGAGGACTCCGAGTCCAAAGACGCCTTCACCGACGGTACGCACGGAGTGAAGGAAATGTTTCGGACCGGTTGTAATCGGAGAGTATCAGATCTTACCTGTTCTTCTCTTCTCTTATCTCAACCTATTCTCAGACTCTGTGATGCCTCTCAGCTTCACCAGCCACGTGTCCAGCGGGGACCAAAAGGTGAGGGGGGCCACGCTGCCTCGAATGGGTTCAGGAGAGACCCGTGGTCGTCGAGGCAGCACTGGGACTCAGCGGGTCAGGGAGGGGACGTTTGAGCAGGGTCAGGAACGGCAGAAGGTTCTGGGAGGAAAAGGAGGCGGCAGCAGCAGGCAGCACTCAGGTACAGGGAGATGGGGGGGGGGTCAATGAATCACGTAGTAAATCCACCGGGACGTCTTAAAACATTTTGCGTCTGTAGTCTAGCTGACGAGATTGTCCATGTTCCTTTACTTCAGACCTTGGGGACGTCCTTTTGTACAGTCGTCCCTCGTTCCCGTCAGGTCCAAAAGAACCTGAAGACCCCAACTCATCAAGCTTCACTTCCTGTGGAGACGTGAGGACCAAACAGTCTGTGGGACAGACGGAGGTAATTTAACACCGGACAACGTTCTCAGCTGTAAAACCTTGACGACTCTTTAAACCTCGCTCTGTTTTGTCTTTGTAGTTCCTGAGAAGTTAAGAAGTCTCTGGACCTCCCCGACAATATTCGACTTCACAGAAGGAAAAACGTCATGCACATGTCGCTACAAAAGAAAAAAAGTTAGAATGTGGACGCCCCCCGGTGCTCTGAACAGCGGAGCGATGAACAGATACAAACATGTTGTACGTGACGAGCTACTTGTCCGATGTTTTAATGTAACTGAGTCATTTCCTGACGTAAATGTTTTACTGACGCTGAAGTGCGTCAGATTTTATATTCCAGTGTTTTCTAGGTGATGTACAACTTTGTCTTTGTAATGTTTGTTCACTTTGGTTATAAAAGCACAATCACTTCATTTTATTCTTGTTACTGTTGTATGAGTCCAGATGTGTTCATTGTGTCATCAATGGAAAGTAAAAGATGAATGTGGTGTGTGCGCTCGCGTTCTGAGCAGCTCTTCATCACTCAAACATGTTGTGTATTTAAAGAATTGCATGATTTTAAACTTGAACCATCTTCACTGCGTCGTTTTACCTTTAGGATGCAC
>CAAKHB010003587.1:21491-36594 GCA_901007665.1 Aeoliscus strigatus
CACAGAACCAGAACCACCTGAGATATACAGAGTAGACTCCTGGTTCTGTTCCAGCTGAAACTGGACAAACAGATCTGTTTCTTTTGTGACACTGTGACAGAGTCTGTGACATGTGACACTGTCCCACAGCTGAAGCACGAAGCAGAAGGACATTTAAGTTTCAAGCTCCTGGTTCTTTCTGCTGCTGGAGACGTTCTGAATAAATGATGGAAATAACTCGTCTGTTTCCTATGAGAAGCTTCATGCAGTTGAACGTTTGCTGGAGGTGAAAAGCTCAGAACGTTCTGTGTATTATTTATGATGAAGATGTTTGTTGCTCAGTTCTTGTTTCTACCTGTATCTGTTCAGAACCAGCCTCAGGTACGAGTGAACTGATGAGCGAGTGTTTATTTAACCACAGTGTCAGCCGAGCATAATTGTGAATTAATGTGATTCACTGGAACATTCTGGTCTTTTAGTCGTGATGCTTTCCTCCATCATTTGACTCGGTTTCCCACAGTGACGTCTCATCCTCTCGTCCAGCTGCTGTGAACAGATGAAGTCTGAAATATACGAATGGAGACAAAGATATTTCCCCCAGGAGCCAGCAGGTCTGCAGCTTTATTACAATGTAACTCAATCTATAGATTTATGACTCAGGCTGAGCCCGACTGACCATCGCCGCGTCCCGTGCACTGAACCAGAATAGTTTCAGAGATTTTCTCTTATTCCGGGGCTCAACCTCATCAAATAATGGAATAAAAGTAGTGATTTTCATTTAAGAGCCAGTACACATTACTACTACTACCACTATCACTACAACTAATACTACTACTACTGCTACTACTACTAATACAAATACTTCTTCTGCTACTACTAGTAATACTAATACAAATACTAATAATACTACTGCTACGACTACTACTATTACTACTTCATCTACTACTGCTACTGCTACTGCTACTGCTAATACAACTACTGCTACTACTACTGCTGCTACAAATACTAATACTAGTACTACTACTACTGCTACTATGTGGACACAAATGAAACATTTCCAGTAATTTCCAGAGATTTGACAATGACTTTTTAGTATTTTTACTTTGAAATACTGTATCAACATGTGAGTACACAATGAAGCACTGTGGTATTACATCAACAATCTGAGTACTTCTGCTACAACTGCATCATTCATGTCACATCAGTACTGTTCAGTACGATGCCTCTCTCACAGCTTGCCCCTACAGTCCAGTGTGTGTGTGTTATCACACCTTGATTAATTAGCTCCCCAGGTAAACCAAAGTGTGAAAGGTGAAACTCAGGTCAGCGTCACAGATTATATGTCAATATATTTTTGTCAGAGACGATTTCACCTTTGTGTTTGGGATGAAATGGACACATGTGATATGTAATATTGTTTGTTGAGTAACATGATTCTGTGCCGTGTGAAGCAGCTTAGTGAGGTCACAAATGTGTTGTGTCTGTGACTGGGGGCTGAGCAGGGGTCATCATTTCATGTGTTACATCCTCTGTGTGCTGTGGCATACACATACACAAGATTTTTTGTTTTTTCGGGGAGGCCGTGTTATTGTCAGAACTGCTCTTACGGCAAAGAGAACATCTGCATTCAGAGCGGGTCAGCGATTACAGAGTGGGATGCAAAATCATTTAGAACTGGTCAATCAAAAGCATAAAAAAACATGAATGGTCAATTAAAATCCTGAACATAATTAATTGAATCTGTAAAAATTGACTGAGCAAAAGAAAACCCCATCTGACACTGTTAGTAATGTGTGTTATGAGCCAATCCAACTATATTATTGTATTTTTATCATCCAGTGTTCAAGTTTCAAGGATTTTATTTTGCCATCTACACACAAACAAACAGGAAAGGCACGTAGTCACTTCCTGTGCAGGTTCTCTTACTCAAGTTACAAAGAACTGGATCCATTGAATAATCCTGATTTAGTTTGAATAGGAACCAGACCAAACTCTGATGTTTATCTTTTGTCTGAAGTCGAGTGTGTGAACGTGCTTCAGTTGGACGGATGTAAAGCAAGGACTTGGTCCCTCGTTCAGTTTGGGCAGTCGAGCAGCAACAAGCTCTTGGAATCAAAGAAGCGAATCTTCTCTGCAGGATGGGGATCCAGCAGCTGCAGCAGTGAGACAAGTCCTGAGTGAATCCTCCAGCAGAGGCTTCAGCACGTGAAGAGGGAGCAGAAGAAGAAGAAGAAGAAACTGAACCGCCAGGGTGAACGCAGACAGGAAATTGGTCCCGAAGGGAGTGACTAGGATGTGGCCTTTGGCTTCCCCTGAGCTGAGCTGCAGGCTGCATGCACACACACAGACACGCACACACATTGTCCCTCTTTCTGAATGTGTGTGAACATATGTGTGTGTGTGTGTGTGTGTGTTTTTGTGTGTGAAATTATGTGTATGAATGAGTGTTAATGTGTGTGAGTGTGAACGTACACACACACTGGGCTCCTTGGACTAACACTTGGTGGCAGAGGAGCATGTGGGGGTCAACTGGGTCTCTAATTGGGCAGCTGAACTGTCTCAAGGTGAGAACAAAGTGAATTGAGGACTGACGGAACAGAACCATACTGTACTGTGGTCGACGGTTCCTCTGTGTAGTTCGAGCCAAACAGTGGCTTGTACACGGTGCCGCATCTACACAATGTCTGCACATATCCTAATCCCTGTCCCTGGACTGACAGGCCCAAATGACACTGTGTACTTATTGCTCAATCTCCTGAAGCCATCGCATGTCCTCTGCACCTGACACCGAGCTGTCAACGTGCTCAGGAGGAAGAAAAAATAATTACTTTAAGTCTTTTCTGGCACCTGCAAGCTGGAAAAAAACAGAACCTTCCAAATGAATTCACACCAGGAAGGTTCATGCGACGGTCAAGAAGAAAATACATATTTATGCAGTTTTCAGCTCTGGAGGGAAGCTATCTGGTTTGCTGAGTAACATCCAACTCAAAGCAGCTGCTGCATGAGGTCAATCACAGGAAACATGTGTTTGTGTCATATATATGGTACACTGATTTCCACCTGAATTTAAAAGAGAAAAGAGTTTACAGGGAATTATGAAAAAAAGAAACATGAAGGAAACAATGTTATATTGGTGCAATAGACAAAGAAACAGCCTCAGCTTCACATACACATTTTATTTTTGCATCAAATGATGAAAACCGGCCAGCTGAACGTCACTGTGTATTCCTGAGGACAAACCAAATGGTTGTTCAGAGGGACGGCCGCCACCACAACCATCATCAGGACCAATCAACTGGAAAGACGTCGCACAGCGGCAGAAAGTGGCTACGTTTGAAAAGTGTAAAAGCTCTTCGAGAGATCCCAAATACATCTGTACATCTTTGTAGGACGGTGTGAATGCAGAACCACACTTAGAGATAATCGTTCCATGTCATTTGCCTCCAGGTGACGACCAGCTCATACGTGACACTGTTCATCACAGAACAAACGGCAGTGAAGTGACACAAACTGGGCATTTTCTTCACTTTGGATGTGTCACGCTTGTTTGTCCGTCAGCCCTCAAACATTTTGAGTGTATGATACCAAAGTAAATACCTGTGTCCATTGTCCCTCTCAGTGCTCGAGGGCTTCAGCCGTGAATAAAACTTGAGTTCACTGAGACCTCGTCCCTCTTTGCCCTCATGAAACAACAGGTTTGTGCTTATTTTCACCAAAACGCTCTGTGCAAAAGTACAACGATAAGTAGCTTCATCGAAACAGTTTGAGCATCAATGAAAAGGATATAAATGACTGAAGAAACACTGGGCTTGCATAGCAAAGCAACAGAAACAAATAAAAAATACATATGTACAGATGATGCAAGTCCTTTTTTCAACGAGTCATTTTGTTGTGATTTTCCTTCCACAGCTTCTGTGTGAGAACGATTGTACACCAAGTGACAAAAAGTAGAAGCATAACATAGCAAATCTTTTTTGAGGGGGGGTGATAGTAACACTGTGACTGTGTCTGTACACGACATTTACATCCACTCAACTGCGTCCTCGTCTCCGTCCGCCTCCTGTCTGTCCGCTAAACAGCATTCTGTGTCATTCGCAGAGAAAATCTCGTAGCGCTTACAAACACGGTGTCCAGGGGGAGGTCAGGGATCAGAGGGGTGTGGGTCCGGGGGGGCAACTGCTCCGCAAAGACTCTGAAAGTAGATGCAACGAAACATTAAGCAAATCTCCTCAGCTTCTGTCTGCATATGGTGGTGAGACGTGTGACTGCTGTGTTTGTCATCAGCATAAAATGGATTCACCCTTTATAAGGAGAGAAAAGATTTGATTACTTCCATCTATCGTTCTTAAAGGTACATTACGTATAAAGAAGGTACAAATATGATCGCTGACAAAGAGAGTTATAAGTTATAAAAATCTTTATATATTATTTCATAACTCTCTGGGGTTGGAAGTGTTCCTCAAAGGCTTCTTATGTGTCAAATAAAGGGTTAACAGAGAAGTATCAAGTGTTTCAGTGAAAGCTGCATAGCATTGGTCCATGCACACACACACTTACAATGATCCCGTTTGTCTGTGTTGTTTGTGGGAAGATGTCCGTTGTGGGGGGGTTCAGGTCTCTTGTGGGAACTGCGGCCCATGGTGGCCCTGTGGGACGCCGTCCCTCCCCAGGAGGACATGTGCTGCCGCTCCAGCGTCGACACAGTCACCATGCATTCGTCTGAAGGGTCGGAGGCGGCGGCAGCCCACGAGCTGTGCATCCGGGAACCAACGCTGTGCACAGACGTCATGGCCGGGGAGGGCGCTTTGTGTGGAGGGGACGAATGAAGAATTAAAAGAAGAAGATAAGAAAAAAAAAGGACGTTATCAATTCCAAAGTAAACTGTTGTGAGAGGACGCTCATGTGTTACAACAGCAAACACACAACGTGGTGCCGAGTGGTGGAAACAGGGGTGGAATTCTATGGGCAGTGTTACTTTAGTTTACACTGGAAGCGTCTGTGGTACGTAATGGCTGCACTGCGGCTCCGCTCCGTTCAGACAAGACCGTGAGGCAGCACGACAATCACGACAAACCATGAGTATAGAAAGAAGAGCAAGCTTTGCACACGTTTGAGGGTGGTCTTTTAATTTGAAAATCAACAGAAGGTGACATTTGGTACTTTATTGTGAAAATCAACCATCATTTAGCGTGTAACTTCCAGTCTGAGCTGTGATTGCTCTGTGGAAATTGATGCACCGTGGCCGAGCGACGAAATAGAGCCGACGCTTATATTTTAAACAGGGGGGCCTAAAGGGCCACTTCAGAGGCGCTTGAGAAACGCCCTGCCAGGGTGAAAACTGATTAACTAGAGGACCACGATCACCAGTGGAGCTGTGGCGCAGCCGTTTACACCTGATGTCTGTACAAGATTGTAAATAAGAGACTGTTAAATTATATTAGACGTGATTAGACAAACTGGAAGAAGAAGATTGAGAAAAGAAAACAGAAGAAGAAAAACATTACTGACTGTCTGCATCCTTCCGTCTGGGCAGCGTTCCAACCCTGCTGGCCGATGGTTTGAGTCCAGTCGGTGGCGCCCCCTTGTGGCTGAGGCTGTGTGTGTCTGCGTGACACTGCTGCGAGCTTTGACCGACGACTGGCAGGGGAAGAACAGGAATGAAGACAAAGGTTTGGTCAGCGCTCGTACGCAAACAGTGAAACCGGAGGCACTCGAGCCGCTCCAGAGACATTAGCGGATGTTTAAACGTTTCTTCCAATCAGACATCATTCTGACGCCACGACGTCTTTGTTCAGTTTTAAGCCTCCAGACAGAACCAGGTTTGCATTAAGAGCTGTAAATACTTTTAGTCACACTGACCTGTATTCTGAACTGTGGTGGATTTTAAAAGTGTTAAAAAATACATATTGTTAGTGTAGCAGTCAATCTCCTAACGCGTCAAAGAGGCTAAAAATGGCCGACTTCATGCCTCCAGGGAGAAACATCAGCTTCCTGTGTGAAGAATTCTATTTATAGATGCATCAAATCTTAAACGTGGGACACGAGATCCCACTTCAGCTCTTCTACATTCTATGTTACGGTTTTGATGTCGACGCATGAAAGTGACTTGAAACGATCAAAGGAACCAGGTTCTGTTTGTGAATCGATTTTAATTGGGGAGTTTATGGAACTTTGTGTTTTTACATCAGCCGTGTGCCAATCATTGTCTGCAGGAGACAAGAAGTCACCCACATGGACGGGTGAAGTGATTTCACTTGGATGGACGTTGATGAGAGGATTTATCATCCAAAAACAAATTGTCAGTTTGTCAGCGCCTGAAGACAGATAGTAACTGTGGTTCAAATATCGTACTGTGTCGTACAATCACTGGGGGATTTTAGTTCCTCTGATAGAGAAATGAGTGTTCGATCTGTCTGTAATTGATCACAAACTAAAGCTTCTGTTGTGTGTTTCCGTCGTCACACCTGAGACATCGTGCTTGTCCACACTGTGTCCAGCGGGGAATTCAAAGCCACAGAGGTTCTTTGACACGACCGCGTATCTCTCCTCTTCCTCTTCCTCTTCCTCTTCCTCCTCGTCATCTTCAGAGAGGTGGGTGTCGCCCAAATCAGAGCCGAGTGCGTTGGACATGAAGTCCACAGGAGGGACGGGGGCGTTGGACATGCTTGGACTGGTCTTCATGTGCCTGAAGGGGGGCATATTAGTTATTCATGATCGAAGGATCAATCACACACACACACACACTTGGTGGATCAAGTGCCACGTTGGTGCTGCAGGAGCTGCTGAGCATGATGTTACAGCACCACTCACAGGCCTGGAGGATGTACTACAGCGTTTGACCTGGTTTGTTGAGACAAAGCAATGTTTATGGAAAACTTTAAAAAAAATGAAACAGAAACAGATGGGCTCTGACTCGATGTGGACGTGGAATAGAACGAGTATGGAGGAAGCTGGACTCTCACCAGGCCTGTTTGGCCACCTCATACTGATACGCTCGGGTCAGCTCGTCCAAGTGAGCCTGGAGGATGGACTGCATCTCCTCATGGTGGGCAGAGCTTAAGGAGGATGACGACGCCTGGCTGAAATTAGCCGCTCCAGCTGGGGAGGAGGATCTTCCTCTTAGCGGCGGAGTGGGACCTCTTTCTTCCTCCGCCTCGGTGTCCAGACTCTGGTGGCGGTACGAGGGAACGGAGAGGGGCGGAGCCCAGCTGCTGCTGTCATACCTGTTGATCAAATACAAATGTATGGGTCAAACACGTAAAACTCCAGAGCTCACTGCTGATTGGATGGACGTGTTAAAGCTCACTGCTGATTGGATAGCTGCACTGACCATCTATTTTTAGGAAACGGCTTCCACATGTGAACGAGTTAAGGTTCGGTGCTACAGTATATCACTATTTTTAATATATCAATATATATTTTTAAAGGAGACAGGAAATTGACTATCTTGCATATATCGATATAGTTCAAATTTGCGCTGTAAATATGACTTTACTTTAAAAGAAACCCAACTGTGTAAATGAAGAATTGTATCAGAATAATCTGAGCAAGAAGAATCAAACCAAGGAGACACAGATGCAGCTGCAGGATCAGCTGACCTCGCTGTTGCTTTTGTGTCAGTGCGTTTTTGTGGTTGTGAGAGCAGAGATCGATGAGACATGAACGAGTCGTACCCTCCGCCAAGGTTTTCCTGGGCGTAGTGGTCGAGGTCGACCTCCGTTCCAGGCAGAGGACGCATTGGTGGAGGAGGGAGGGGCACGCTGGCCCAACACGTCCCGTTGGATTTGGAGGTTTTTGCTCCTGCTCCCTTCACCTTCTTCTTCTTCCCAACCTTTGCACCTGAGGGAGAGAGGAACGTCAGCAAACACTGATGCAGCACTACAACGCTACAAGTCAACACTTCAACGCTACAACACGACAATTCAACAACGCTACAACACCTCAAAACTACAACATGCTACAACACAGTCCTACCTCACTACAACACAACACCTCAACACTACAACACAATACTATTACACTAGACTGTAATGCTAGCACCTTCTATCTGTCTGCGACTTTCCTCATGTTCATTATCTTGTTCAGTGACAATGAATGTCTTTCTTGCAAATGGTGACATTTTTTAAACAAGCAGCAAAACCTGCAGCATGTTACAGGCCCCCACCACACACACACACACACACACATACACACCAGCGTTCTACTTTATCTCTGCTAAGCCTGACATTTATGTGAGCACATACCCTATTGTCACGGTTCAAAAGCACATGCAGACGTGCCTCCACGACAGAACTCAATGTATGTACAACGCATAAATAACTCGCTGAAGGATTTTCTGCCATCACTTATCAACTTAACCCGAAGAAATGCATCATGATTGTGTGACATTTCTGGGCTAGAAGAGCTCCCGGGGTGGAAGTCTGATGAAGACAGAAGAGTAATTAAGAACATTATCTTCAGGCTCCATTTTCTGTGAATATGTAAATACATTTTGCTCTTTCCTGGGTTCATTTGCCAAAACCTCGCAGTCACACTGTGACTTAAATCCTTCCAACTGTCATGTGATGCTTCTACTGGGCATTAAAGTGCTGCAGCACACCAGTGCAAATGTCACACACTCACACACGCGCACACACACCAAAGCACACAGAATGAGGATTTTGCTCCATCTTCATCGTGGCTTGTACCGGTGCCAGGGCGTCTGTCAGTGAGCGAGTAGCCCAGGTTGGCTATTTCCT
Source organism: Aeoliscus strigatus (assembly GCA_901007665.1). Classification (NCBI taxonomy): domain Eukaryota; kingdom Metazoa; phylum Chordata; class Actinopteri; order Syngnathiformes; family Centriscidae; genus Aeoliscus; species Aeoliscus strigatus. The sequence continues at coordinate 30,209 of CAAKHB010003587.1, forward strand.
GCTGGGCCTGGAGAGAAGCCTTCCAGCGGGGGTCTGGTCTGTCCACAGCCAGCTCGTGGAAGCTGTTTGACTGCAGTATCTGAGTGGTGGCGTAGGGGGTGGGCTGACCGGCTTGCACCGGGCTGCTGTAGCCGGCTTTTCCCATGAAGTCGATGCTGCTGTAGATGGCACCATCAGACAACATGGTGCCCGTCTTCTCCACCGCTGCTGACGGTAACACGTCTGAGACAAAGAACAGGGAGAAGAGACGCGGGTTCATGGAGAGATAAGTTGATGTGAAGTTAACGATCTTTAAGGTCATTAACGCTCCCTGCTGCTCTGGCACTCTGGATTAGTTAAAGACTGGTCTCACACGGCTTTGATATGAATGGAAGTGATTATCTACAACCATAATGAGCATGCAACATGCTGCGGGAGCCGGTGGACCGATCACACGAGGGATTGTCAAGCAGCGCTAACCTTCAGCTCCACTGTGTGCACACAAAGCCTGCAGCTTAGAAACACGCAGAAACAAAAGACACACAACAATGCAAACACACACACTCAGACATCAGTCTCATTATACCTCACAGAACGCTCGCTGACAGGACCCGAGAAACGGGACAAAAATATATGCTAACGCCGTGAATTTAAGCCAAATATCAAGCTTGTCAAATCCTATTAGTAAAGTGGAGCCCTCAGAGGCTCATTTCATTCCAGTGCGTGTGTTTGTTTGTGTGTCACGTCCTGTCGCTCTGCTCACCAGAGGATGAACGTCAGCACTGCCTGACGAGGCATCGCTAAAACTCTGTTTATGTTTACCTCCTCGGCCAAAGTTGCCGCTGCCCTTCGGACTCCCTAATCCCCCGTTTGCCGGGAGGCTGGTGGAGGGCCAGGAGTCGGCAAGCCAGGGGAGGCCAGGGTCACCCGCTTTCAACAGCCCCGGACGGCTGACAGAGGTTGTTTGAAAGAGAGACAAAGCAGAGGAGGAGAGGGGGGGCTTTAAATATCCAGTCTGCCTCGTAAGAATATTGCTCTTTTTCTTCTCGCAGTATCAACAACAAATGGATGTGAAAATGAATTCAGCATGTTCTCGCCTGCAGAGCTGCACGGTAAAACACACACAGAAATCGTGTGTAAATCAGACTTCTGCCGCCCCCGAACTTCACCAGCCCCAACTCTCCCCCGAGAAACAGGCCAGGCCTGAATACACACTAAATCCACTTTACAGCCTTAGCAAAACACAAATTTACATTTTAAATTGAGAATCATGGACCGCCGCTGGCAGATCAGCAGCCCTGCTGCACTGTCTCCATGGCAACAGAGACAGCGAAAGCCTATTAGCTGCTTCAGGAAAGCTACCATTTATTTTTTTTTTGTCTTGGAAAAATACAGTAGAAAAATACAGTTTGACTTCAAGGTAGGAAAGTTGTGAGTTGTGAGCAGCAATTCAGGAAGAAAACAGCAGATCATTTACACCCACTTCATATCAGCTGCTGTGGAAACGTAGAAACATTCACATGCCTCGTGCGTCCTGTTCGCATGTTGACTTAATGTGCTGCCACACTGGGAATTTTCCACTGGGCCTGATTTGCCGAGTGCCAGGGGAATTGTTTACAGCGACTCGCTGATCGCTCAAAGGTGTTCAAACAATTACATCAATAATTTCCATTTTAAAATACACAGGCGTGTTCATACATTTACAGCCAATGGCACAGTGTGAGCAGGAATGAACAGCAGGAATTTACTGGAGCTTTGAGCTCCTCTGCTTCCAGGTGAGACAAAGAAGAAAGAAAGTCTTTTTCCTCCTGAACAACAGATTGGAGATTTAACACACGCTGAAAATAAGACGCAAGGTTGTTTCTTCTGACTGACGTGTGATCAGAACGCTCGCACATGCACACACACAGCCTCTCTCACCGCTGAACTAAGATCTGAACCCGGGGGATGAAGCTGCAGCACACCTGGATTAATTGGTGGCTCTGGCATGAAAGAGGTGATTGATGATTCCATCACTGCAAATCACACACTCCACTGTGTGTGTGTGTGTGTGTGTGCGTGTGTGTGTGTGTGGTGGTGGGGGTGAGGGGGGTTATTGGAACACACTGGTAAATTCTCCTGGTTTGAGGTGTTACAAGAAGCTCTTGGAAATGGATGTATCGTCTCACCTGGTGTTTCTGATCAAACCTCGGTCTCTTTGGAATGTGACTGAGGAAGAAAGAGAAAAAAAAAAAACTGCAGGAGAACCGTCGTCAGAGACATGAGACTCGCACACACACTCCAACACCTACCTGCACGAGTGAAGGTGAACGACTGGACTGAAAGATAAAACAGACAGAGAGGGATAGAGAGGCTTTATATGAGAGGAAAAATGTCTCTTACAATACACAGAATCAGCATTTCCCGACTGATGCTCATTTCTGCTATTTGGGGCAAAGTTCAGATGAAGGTGACTCATGTGACCCGTCTCCTCACAGCTCATCATTTATTTATACTTTCACAGAAACACATTCCAAGCGCAACAAATCCAAGAATAAGATAGTGGAGGTTTATTATTCGACACATTATCGTTCCTGTAAATTAAAGACACATATTTAAACAGAGACATTTGACTTTTTTACCAAATTAAAAACTGCAGCATTTTTTTTTAATGAAATGAAGTCGTGAGGCTTTGGAATTGAATTCCTTCATTTGTTTTGAGGGATCAGCGATGCAGCACTCAATCATGTAAATCCCTCTTGAATTAGGAAATGACAGCGTCGTTTCCCTGCAGGAACATTATGATAATGGAGCGCAGCTATATGACTCAGAGGGATAAAGAGAATATTTCATGGTGAACGTCGGTCGTGTTAATGTGCAAACAGCAGCAGCTCCGCTCTGATAATGGAGGAGATGTTAAATTACTTATCTCATGTATTAGTGCTGATGGAACTGATGCATCACTGCTGGGTAAAAGTGAAAAAGGGTCTGTTTTCATCTGCGCTGCATGTTTATGTTGTTGTGCTTTTTCGTCCGCTCAAACAAATCTAATGAATTCAGCCCTCGTGAGCTTTGGGATCCTGTGCTGATGTAGAACCATGAAAATGGATTTTCACCTGCATAGTTGCTGAGTCCTTTTCTCTTTTTCCTCCTCCAGTACAACCAGGCACTAAAGCCCATGAGCACGATCCAGCAGGCTCCTCCCAGACCCGCAATGAAGGCCGGCTGCTTCACCACGTCTGAGATGCTGTTGTTGCCCTCTGACCCCGTCATCACGTCCGTCAGCTCTGCACCTGGGGACCGTGCACGCACACACACGCACGCACACACACGTGAGAGGAGCTCAAAGAAATGGTCGACAGCCTGCATCTTGATAAAATCTGAAGAAATAAAAAGAGACACTTCAGTTCACTTTTTGGTAAAAGCTGACTTTTTGGTCAAAATAAAAGCACACATCAAAGCTCAAATAGGTCACAGGAATAAGTTCAGAAATCTAAAAGAAAGAATCAAAACCAGCATTGGTGGATTTGACATGTTCAGAGTTAATAAATTCAGCTTAGACACGAGACTGACAGCAGCTCTGACTCTGCTGCAGCTACTGTGCTGTGAAATTAGATTCAGTCTGCAGCAGGACACACACACACACACACCTCCAGCAACCCCCTCCTCACACACACACACACACACACACACCTGCAGGACGCTGCATCATTAACCTCCACAGCTCTGTGTTTCTGTGCATTGATGTGTTTTCATATCTCCGTCAGGAGTCACCGAGCGCCTGAGCCATTATTGATCCGCGCTGATTCTCTCTCAGCTGTTTGATCAGATGTGATCAGCTGATAAAGCTCCAACAAAAACACTTTGTTGGCGGCAGCTGCTGGTAAACTGAGGATTATGGATACGGCTAACAGAGCCAGAAGCTGCATTTAATGAACCGCCATTGATTTGTGTGTGTGTGTGTGTGTGTGTGTGTGTAAATCATTTTTCCAGCCTCTCAATCTGTCGTGAGTCCTCAGTCTCTTATTATTAAGTAATTCCATTAGATTTCAGTGTGTGTGTGTGTATGTGTGTGTGTGTTACCTATGATGATGAACTGAGGTTTGCTCTTGACACCGACGCCTGCACTGGTGGCAGCAGCCACCTGGACGTGGTACTGCACGCCGGCTTGCAGGCCCCCCACAACCACTGAGCGGATCGTCGCATCCACAGATTTATTGACATGAAAACGAGTTTCATTGGTCACACACCAAATCTGACAGAGACACACATACACACACACACATACACAGGATTCACTGTGAGTCTGAGTGGCCAGACCAATGTGTGTGTGTGTGTGTGTGTGTGTGTGTGTGTGCGTGTGTGTGTGTGTGTGTGATACCTTGTATTCCTGGATGATGCCGTTCTGTTGGTCGGAGGGGGGCGGGTCCCACGACACACTGATGGACGTGCTATTCAGGTTTCCAACTATCAACACTGTGACCTGCTGGGGAGGAGCGCTGGGTGCTGGTGTGGGTGGGGGGCCCGGGGTGGGGGTTGTATGAAAAGACACAGAAAGATTTGTACAGTTAGAAATAGAAACAAACTGTCCACACAAGATGTTCTGTCAATAAACCTGTTCATTTTTCATTCATATTCATTTCCTGAGTAAACACACAGTCTGTCTATCAAACTGGAGTACCCAGAGAAAACCCACACAAATGGAGAGGGCATGTACAGGCTGTGAGGTATTAACTCTGTTAATGGTCGAATCAAGTGGTTTGTTGTTTTACTCATCCATCCCCCGTGTCCCGTCTCCACTGGGACTGTTCTGTTCCTCAGTCATCTTCCTGACATCCTCTGTTGACTGAGCACTGAGCGAGCTGCAGCAACGTGTCACTAGCACAGCTTCCAGGTGAATTTCACTCTGCAGATCTGATGTGAAAGAAAATCTTGTCTTCCTGTAACAACGACTTAGACGGTGGCAGTCACCAGTGAGTCCTGAGTGAGTCCCGATCATAGATCTGAAGAGACGTCAGGTTTCAGGAGACAAAACCCGGATCAAGGCACCAAGCTAAGTAACAACTGCATTTCTCATGATGATTTCTCCTCATTCCATTACAATTTCATCAGGTTCTGATGGAGTTTGAACCTAATACACAGCAGCATTACAAAGCGAGGAGCAGTGTCAGTTGGTGAATGTGCAGGGATGTGTGGAGCAGGTGAAAACAACATGGCTGCGTCATGGGGGAAAATAAAACAAAATAATTAGAATAAAATATATGAACAAAAGAAAATGAATTAATTAGAACAAAAAATATTTAAACAAAACAAAATGAAATAAAATAATTAGAATAAAATATATAAACAAATATAAAAGAATATCATCCTATCATCATGGCGTGGGTTCTCTCCAGGTACTCCGGCTTCCTCCCACCTCCAAAACCATTCTGAGTTTAAGTGGTCACTTTAAATTGCCCGTAGGTGTGAGTGTGAGTGTGAAATGTTGTTTGTCCTTCATGTGGCCCTGATGAGCTGGTGACTCGTCCCGGTTGAACCCTGATGTTCACCCGCTGACAGCTGGGGTCGACTCCAACGTGACTGACTGAATGAATGAATGAGTATATTACATAATTCTGTAAAATGTGTCTAAGTTGGAGGACAGTCATTTATTCTTCTCTTGGACTGTGTCGCTGTCCATCGGCTGTTATAACCTCTGGTGCGTTTCAACGTCCCCTGATAAATCCACCAAAGCTTCCTTCTTATCTCCTCTTGTAGGATCACACACACATTTCCTCACTGGTTCTGCAGCTCCGGCTCCAGACTCTTGCTCCATCAGGCCAATTTTTCTGTTTTTTATGCAGGATCCAGACTAACTAGAACAGATTCCTGTCTGCTAAAAAACCACAGAGATCCCAAGTGGCCGTTTTAATTGGACTCCTGTGAGGTAATGTCTTTTTCCACCGGTTGTATCGACTGTTTCTCTCATGTTCGTATCAAAGTGATGCTGCACGTCGAGGGTTCTCTCACTTTAACGGCCTAATCTTGCTTCTACACAGTACGTGGTAAAAGTACATGCCAGCAAGTACTGCACCTTGAAGACTGGTCACGTGTCACCTGACAGAGTCTGTGGAGCTATCAGGAGTCTGCGGTGACTGCGGTTCAGACGCTTTTACAGGATCGTCATCATCGCACTTTTATGACTTCTGGGAACGAGCGGCTGCAAAAAGCGTCTGGAAAAATGCAATCGATCGTTTTTCAGATTCAACGGGGAATGTTCATCTGAGCAGACTGTTGAACTGATGCTGGAAACAACTTGAGAGAGAGAGAGAGAGAGTGTGTGTGTGTGTGTGTGTGTGTGTGTGTGTGTGTGTGTGTGTGTGTGTGTGTGTGTGTGTGTGTGTGTGTGTGAGGTATCACACAGCTCTGGTGGCAGCAGGGTTCCACAG